>MU550627.1:369646-380640 GCA_024362625.1 Silurus asotus
GCAGCGTAACAACTCGTTAGTTGATGCTCGTGGAATGATGAGATGGACAACATTAGCCGATGCATAACCACTTTACTTGTTTTTATGAAGATAGATTAGCAGGGTTACAGTCTTTTCCGAAGTACAATACCCATAATGAATTTCACTCTGGACTTCAATACCAACTGATAGTAGCCTTAAAGAAACAGCTCTCATTTTCCCTCTAATGCAACAATTATCTCAGAGTTCATGTTAATAACACTGTCTTTAATATTCTATAATATAATATATAATAATAAATAAATAATATAATATAATAAGTTTCTCCATTCAAACAATACCTCTCCCTCCTCCTCCTTCTACGAACGTCGTCTCCTGCAGCGAGTCTTCTCAAAGGGAAAGTACCCGCTAAAGATCTTTTCCTCTTTTGTATGTTTTTATGTGGTATGATTTTAATATAACATGTTAAAAGTAAATAATATTCGTGAATATTGGCTTTATTTTTATTTAAGTAATATTTTTGGTTGTCCAGAACGAATTACCGAAGTTTCTGTTCATTATTATGGGGAAATTTGTATCGGGATACGAACTTTTCAGGTTACAAATAAAGTACCGGAACGAATTAAATTCGTAACCCGAGGTTCCACTGTGTATATATATATATATATGAAAGAAAGAAAAGGATGTATATACAAAAAAATATATATTCTTATGGCAGTAAACATTGAAACAGTAAAAATAGACAATTTAAGGTGGTTTTAGATTGTCCATAAAGTGTCTGTGTGTGGTATGATGTGGTGTAAAATGTCCATAAAGTATCTGGGAAATGTGTTCTCAGATGGCCAACGAAAGATATCACAGGACCATGTATTAGCCTGTGACTAGGTTTTCACGACCTCAAAGTATGAAACAGATGCAGAGCTTTTTGAGACTAATGAACTACTGCCGAGCATTGATCCCTAACTGCGCATGTCATGATAAAGTTTTGCGTAGTGCTATTGATCACAAATCTCCTCCATCACATCTTATTATGTGGACTTATGAAATGCCTGAAAGTTTTACTGCCCTCAAGAAGGCTATACAGTCTGCTCCAGTTTTAGGTCTTCCAAATTATACTACACCTTTTCACCTCTATATGCATGATCATGGTGGGAAGGCAGAGGGGATTCTGGCCCAGGAACATGGTCACAGATATCACCCTGTTGTGTATTTTTTCAAATAATCAGACAACATAGCACAAGGGTCTCCCTCCTGCTCGCGTGCAGTGGCTGCTGCGGCTCTGATGGTCCGGGATGCTAAAAAAATGGTGCTGTCACATTCTTTGATACTGTACACCTCACATCAGGTAACAGCTATTTTACACTTCAACACACAACATATGACAGCACAATGTAGATTTGATTATGAAAACACACTTTTAGCAATAGCTGTAGTAGTGATCAAATAAAATAAATTAAAATAAAATTTTATTTGTCACATACACATACATACAGAGTAAGACATGCAGTGAAATGTTTTTTTACAAAGGTCTGGCATTAGGGAATAAAATAAGTAGAAAAAAATAAACAAAGTAAAAAATGAAGGCAGACAAATAAAAAAGAATAAACTATATAAAACAGAAAATATATTAAAATATATGTGAAAAAAAGTGTATATACAAGGATGTGTATAACAGTAAACAGTTAAACAGTAAAAATTAATGTGATTTGACTTAGTCTTGCTGATCTTTCCATGTTTTTATCCTCCTGTAGGTAGCCCATCTCATCGTTGTTGGAGATCAGACGCACCACAACGGTGTCATCAGCAAACTTGATGGTGGTGGTGGAGTTGGAAGTGGCCACACAGTCATATGTGTACAGTGAGTACAGCAGGGGGCTCAGACCACAACCCTGGGAAGCTACAGTGCTGAGGGTGCGAATAGCAAAGTCCACTAAAGGTGGTAGAGCATTTTCACATTTAGCTCCTAAACTCTGGAATATTCTTCCTGATAGTGTTCGGGGGTTTAGACACACTAACCCAATTTAAGTGTAGATTAAAAACATATATTTTTAGCAAAGCCTACACACAACACACATCACATATCATAACCTTGTGCTCCAGAACATCTGATCACATGCACATTATCAACTTGTAATGTTAATATCATGAACAGCAGCTACGCTAATTGCTCTCCACTGCTTCTCTTTCCCTCCCCATCCCGAGACACCCTGAGGTTCCTCCAGCTCCAGTCACCTCCCACCTCGTGATGATTACGGACCTTTGAAGAAGTAGATGCTGAACTCGCAAACATCCCGAACCATCTAGAGACGTACCAGTGTCATTTGGATCCCGCTACATGTGTGGAGTTTGACATTGGACCTCCTGGAGAGTTAAAGGCTCTGGCATGGAGAAGCTGATGCTGGATCTGTGGTGATCACAAATGCTGAGCTCATAAAACTCGGAGCTGCCAACCATATAGACTGTATAAGACTGCAGAAAGAACATCACTTACAATCTTATACTCCAGTGCTCATGTTAGTTCTCACTGTCCAGTGTTCTGTATTGTTGAAAGGTTTATGATCAAACTCTTGATGTCACCCAAATGAGGATGGGTTCCCCTTTTGAGTCTGGTTCCTCTCAAGGTTTTTTCCTCATAACATCTAAGGGAGTTTTTCCTTGCCACAGTCGCCACGGCTGCTCATCAGGGATAAATACACACCATTCACCATCACTGTTGATTTGTGTAAAGCTGCTTTGAGACAATGTCTGTTGTGAAAAGCACTATACAAATAAACTTGACTTGACTTGACTACAACCACCCTGTGGCCATCTGTTTATAAAAGAAAGAGGTGTCAGGTCTGCCCTAGCAATAAGGACAGAAAGACAAACATATTGTGCTAGTTAATAATATTAAAATATAAAAAAAAAAAAAAAAAAATGTGTTCTATTACCCCTCAGTAACATAAGAGGAAGGTTAAATTCTAAATCACTGTTATGTTTTTCTTTACATGGTAAATTTCCTCAAGTAAAACATTTGATATGTTTTCTGTGTTCTATTGTGAATACAATAATTGTAAAGTATGAGGAAGTCTGGTGTGTCAGAAAAGTTTGTGAGGGTGGTGCAGGACCTGTATTTGGAGGTTTAACTGCATCAAGGATCAGCTCTGAGCCCTTTCCTGTTTACACCGGTGATGGGCAGTTTGACGGCCAAGGTTAGACGAGAGTGATGTTTATGGATGTTATTGTGATTTGTGATAAAAGTAGGGAACAGCCTGGACAGATGGAGGTATGTGCTGGAGAAAAGGGGAATGAAAGTCAGTAGGAGTAAGACAGACTACATGTCTGTGAATAAGAAGGAGGGCATTGGAGTGGGATGAGAGGATTGATAGCAGGAGTGATTTGTAATAAAAGAGTATCTGCAAGAGGCAGAGGCAGTGGCATTGAAGAAAAGACAGGAGGTGGAGCAGGGTGTAGTGGAGTTGAAGATGCTGAGCTTTTTGTTGGGAGTGACGATGATGGACAGGATGAGAAAGGGACATGGGGTATATCAGTAGGAGAATGCTGAGGATGGAGACACCAGGGAGGAGAAAAAAGAGGAAGACCAATATGGAGGTTAATGGATGTGGTGAGGGAAGACATGCAGGTAGTTGGTTTGCAGAGTTGTATAGAGACAAATAATCCACTGTGGCAACTAATGGAAGAAGCCGAAAGAAGAAGAAGAAGAATGTAAATACAATAATGGGTTTATGAGATTGACTTATTTAACTAATAATAATTTCTAAGGGAAAAATCATAATTAAATAATCTGAATAATAAAACATAGGTCCAAATAATTGTCTGTTAATTAATTTTATGTTTAGATTTGTCAAATTTTAATTTCAATTATATTTGCCTTTCAAGTGTTTTATTATTTTCATGGTTATTGGCTAGAAGATAATTCTGACTCCAAAGACCCAACAGGTTCACCTCTCTGGGTACCAATGTCATATTCACAAAACACCTTGTGTCCATAATTTGGACAAACAATTTAACTGTTTCTTGTTAATTACCCTGCCATTGTTGAGAGTAGATGAATAAAAAAAAGTTTTTAACATGTATGTAGTGTATATTGGAAGAATTTTTTTTTTTTTTTTTTTTTTTTTTTCGGATGGTAATAAGACATTTTTTTTTTTTTTTGTTCGGATGGTAATAAGACACAGTTTTAGATTTGCCCATTAAAGCAAACAGAACTATAGATCTTTATAAAGTGAATACCAATGCCATATAACCGACCCTTTGTATTAAAGAGTCGATTGGCTTGACAAAATAAACTAGGGCTCGAATGCTTTGATACATTTTTCCAGATGGCTAAAGAGTAAAGAGTGAATCTGCTGTAGGGTCTTATGATCCCAATTCCAACCCCCTCTGGCTGGAGACTACCCAGATCCCATTGCATTTTCTGAAGATGGCAGTAGAATATGAAAATTCCTTTCAAATACTTAATTAAAATCTTAATGCCAAACCTTCAATTTGAAGAAAACGTATTTATTTTCCTGTAGATAGCAGTATAAACTCAAAAGTAATTCATTGCTTTTTAAACCCATCTGCCTGGATTTGACCATCTGATTTCATCTGTCTGAATACCATTTCATTCTATAAAAAGTAATTATAATGGATCTGATAAACTTACACAGGTAATAATGAATGTCAAAATCAACATTTCATTCTAGTAACAGGTTTTGTTTAAAGTAAAGTCAAAGCTCCCTTTTTCAGGCCACACAGGCCTCCTTTTATATGCGCTGGGCTTTCAAGGATGGTGAGGAGCAGCCATGGTCCTGATCAGCTGCCGCCATGTCTGGATTTCGTTGGCCTGCCCACCTACTATTTGCTTTTTGGCTTTTCAAAACACTGGTGCTGTCCGTTCAGCACTATGCCTACAGTCATGTTCAGAGTGTGTTTCTTGCAGTGGTTGCATGCCAGAATCCTGTCATCACAGTACCCTCTCAGCTACAAACCTACTGTTAGTGGGTTCTGGGACTAAAATGAATATCTCCAGGGAAGGGCGTCTGCATTGCCATGGTCAGCTCCTGCTCTGTTCTGCAGTGGAACGAGTCCTGCAAAAGAGAAACCAGTGATTTATACGGCCGTTTGTGTCTTTTGTTTTAGCCATCCATTGCCCACCAGGTAGTACCACAGTTCCTCTATAACCCACTTAATTTATAAGGCTTCTTATTCCACTACAGCATAATTCTTAATAATTTATATCCACTCTGTGCATTTGGGGATGGTTTCTCATCAACGGTCTGTCAACAGGGAGTTTTTCCTTCACCACAATTGCCACCAGCTCACTCATTAGGGACAAACTTACATTTATAAAGAATAATTTTTTTTTTTATCTTTATTACCACATTATCTGTGTAAAGCTGCTTTCAGACAGTGTCCATTGTTAAAAGAGCTCTACAAACAAAAATTAAATGAGTTGAATAAATGCATATAATGAAAAATAAAGCATACTCTGAAGAACTTAGTTGGATCATCACCAAGAAGTACTGGAAGCCTGCAAATAGCAACACATCACATGTCAGCGAGGGCCGAGGTCAGAGATGCCTCAGAGATGTAATCAAACAATGGCACCAATTTAAATGTCAAACCTTGGCTTCTTGCAGAAGATTGCTTAAACTGCAACATCGTTTATCTGCAAAAAAAATGGACATTCGGTGGAACCCAGATGAGGATGAGGTTCCCTCTTAAGTCTGGTTCTTTCTAGTTCTTCCTTATGCAATCTCGGGGAATTTTTTACCTTGCCACAGTCGCCACCGGCTTGTTCATCAGAGACAAACTTGCGCTTATAAAGAAAATATTTATTTTTATCACCACATTATCTGTGTAAAGCTGCTTCAAAACAATGTTTATTGTTAAAAGTGCTATACAAATAAACATCAAATCAAATTAAATACAATTTTATTTGTCACATACACATACATACAGAGTACGACATGCAGTAAAATGCTTCTTACGACGGTCTGACATTAGGGAATAAAATGGGGTGAAAAAAGAGAATAAAAATAAAAAATAAAAACAGATAAATAAAGTGTGTATATATATATGGCTTATGGCAGTGTGCAGTTAAACAGTAAACAGTAAACAATTTAAGCATGGTTTTTGATAGCTCATCAGCTGTGGCCAATGACAAACCAGAGAGGCATAGAATTTTTTTAGGTTCTTCCCAACCACCCTGTTGAATTCTTGATAAACCTGAAATTGTAAAACAAAATGGTCAAATTAACATGTAATTATCATGTTTATAGAATAGTCTTTTTTTGTCACAAATATATTATAGCACAATGAAATTCTTTCTTTGCATATCCCAAAATGCTCAGTAGCTCGGGTCCGAGTGATACAAATACACATAATGCAAACCTTTTATTTCACTTTACCTTACTTCCTCTAAAAAAGATTGAAGTCTGAAGTATCTGGCTTACAGAAGACTTGTTGATCACAACATCCTGTATTTTTAAGGACAGAATCATCTTCTGATCGATAAAGACTGAATCAGATTTTTTTTCCCTTCACTTCATTCAACAATTGCTGCATGAGCTTTTCACTACCTGAAGCATCCTGACCACTTGGGAGGTTAGGTAGGTATTTGACCTACCTTTTCTTGGTTTCTTAATAATCCTACTAGGTGGATTACTTCTGGTAGAGTATCTTCATCCTTCCCTTAGGGGTGAATATTCACCAATGCCTTTGCAACATCTCTTAGATCATTAGCAGTTGGGTTTGGTTTAAATAAGTATATGTTCTTAATTAGTTTGTCATTTTTGGGTGCGTTTCATCCTCCAAATAGACTACATTTGCTTAATATAGACCATATTCAATATCGACAGAATCAATTTGAAATAAAAAAGATATCAGTCCATGGCATTCTGTATTTCTGCGGTGATTCAGCAGTCAGTAGTTTATCTGTTTTGATTTTTATTAACAACAGAATAGAAAACGCTCTGTTAAGTACATTCAATTTAAGCAATTTAATAGAATCATGTGAATTGTACAACAAACCTAAATTAAGTATTTGTGCAAAATGTTAGGGTTTATGTTTATTGTATCTATGTATTTTGAATTAAAGAAATTTAGGGATAACAGTGAACAACAGTGAATTAACAAAAAGAAAAGATTTTATAAGTGTTTGAAAATGGGATGTAATGTAAGTGATAAAATGTAAGTTTGATGTATCGGGTGATTTTGCCTTATCGATGATAAAGGATGTATAATAATTTATGTACAATACTAATGTTAATATATCAATTTATTTATTTACAAACATTAAATTAAACGTTTTGATGTCTTTTTAAGGTCTTTTTTTGGGTTGACAAAAAAACATTTTATACAGTAATATTTTGGGTATGGGCATAAATTTCATTTAACAGTAGGGGGGACAATAAATATAAAATTTCTCATGAGCAATTTTTGAAGGGGGAAACAAATAATACAGTCAAATTGTACATACAGTATAAAGACACAGTGTCCCCACAGTGAAAAACTTTGTTTCTATCATTATTATTGTAGCACGGAGACTGCATCAATTATAATAGTAATTCAAACTGCTTTACATAAATAAAGTAAAACTATCATTAAAAAAAATAATCACAACAATAAAAAAGGTTTAACATTTTATTTACAAATTATTTAAAACACTTAAGAACAGAATATAAATTGATTATAAAAATACAGTGGGGTCAGTTAGAATGTAGCAAAAAGCTCATTTAGTAAATGCACAGATAAACAATATGCTGTGGCAGATAACAATATTGTGGCCGTTAATGTTAACATTATGCCAAGTCGTCCCAAATAAAACACTGCATGGAAAACGGTTTTGGTGTGTTAGTGTCAGTGCACTATGCTACATGCTATTGTAAACAAGCTAACGTTCACTAGATAAGTCATATTTTAATCGCTAATAGAGCAGATTCATAGAAAAATTACATCGCTAATCAGCATTTTTGCCACAACTAATTTATGAATGAGTCTCCATCAACTAGATTAAAGAGAATCGCTTTAATTAAAGTAAATAAAATACCCTATTTAATGGAGTTGAACATTAATTGGGCCGCAGACACACACCTGACTCGTGTGTGTAGAGTAGGTGAGATGAACACACACCTGACTTGTGTGTGTAGAGTAGGTGAGATGAACACACACCTGACTCGTGTGTGTAGAGTAGGTGAGATGAACACACACCTGATTTGTGTGTTAGAGTAGGTGAGATGAACACACACCTGACTCGTGTGTGTAGAGTAGGTGAGATGAACACACACCTGACTCGTGTGTGTAGAGTAGGTGAGATGAACACACTCCTGACTCGTGTGTGTAGAGTAGGTGACATGAACACACTCCTGACTCGTGTGTGTAGAGTAGGTGAGATGAACACACACCTGACTCGTGTGTGTAGAGTAGGTGACATGAACACACTCCTGACTCGTGTGTGTAGAGTAGGTGACATGAACACACTCCTGACTCGTGTGTGTAGAGTAGGTGACATGAACACACTCCTGACTCGTGTGTGTAGAGTAGGTGACATGAACACACTCCTGACTCGTGTGTGTAGAGTAGGTGACATGAACACACTCCTGACTCGTGTGTGTAGAGTAGGTGACATGAACACACTCCTGACTCGTGTGTGTAGAGTAGGTGACATGAACACACTCCTGACTCGTGTGTGTAGAGTAGGTGACATGAACACACTCCTGACTCGTGTGTGTAGAGTAGGTGACATGAACACACTCCTGACTCGTGTGTGTAGAGTAGGTGACATGAACACACTCCTGACTCGTGTGTGTAGAGTAGGTGACATGAACACACTCCTGACTCGTGTGTGTAGAGTAGGTGACATGAACACACTCCTGACTCGTGTGTGTAGAGTAGGTGACATGAACACACTCCTGACTCGTGTGTGTAGAGTAGGTGACATGAACACACTCCTGACTCGTGTGTGTAGAGTAGGTGACATGAACACACTCCTGACTCGTGTGTGTAGAGTAGGTGACATGAACACACTCCTGACTCGTGTGTGTAGAGTAGGTGACATGAACACACTCCTGACTCGTGTGTGTAGAGTAGGTGACATGAACACACTCCTGACTCGTGTGTGTAGAGTAGGTGACATGAACACACTCCTGACTCGTGTGTGTAGAGTAGGTGACATGAACACACTCCTGACTCGTGTGTGTAGAGTAGGTGACATGAACACACTCCTGACTCGTGTGTGTAGAGTAGGTGACATGAACACACTCCTGACTCGTGTGTGTAGAGTAGGTGACATGAACACACTCCTGACTCGTGTGTGTAGAGTAGGTGACATGAACACACTCCTGACTCGTGTGTGTAGAGTAGGTGACATGAACACACTCCTGACTCGTGTGTGTAGAGTAGGTGACATGAACACACTCCTGACTCGTGTGTGTAGAGTAGGTGACATGAACACACTCCTGACTCGTGTGTGTAGAGTAGGTGACATGAACACACTCCTGACTCGTGTGTGTAGAGTAGGTGACATGAACACACTCCTGACTCGTGTGTGTAGAGTAGGTGACATGAACACACTCCTGACTCGTGTGTGTAGAGTAGGTGACATGAACACACTCCTGACTCGTGTGTGTAGAGTAGGTGACATGAACACACTCCTGACTCGTGTGTGTAGAGTAGGTGACATGAACACACTCCTGACTCGTGTGTGTAGAGTAGGTGACATGAACACACTCCTGACTCGTGTGTGTAGAGTAGGTGACATGAACACACTCCTGACTCGTGTGTGTAGAGTAGGTGACATGAACACACTCCTGACTCGTGTGTGTAGAGTAGGTGACATGAACACACTCCTGACTCGTGTGTGTAGAGTAGGTGACATGAACACACTCCTGACTCGTGTGTGTAGAGTAGGTGACATGAACACACTCCTGACTCGTGTGTGTAGAGTAGGTGACATGAACACACTCCTGACTCGTGTGTGTAGAGTAGGTGACATGAACACACTCCTGACTCGTGTGTGTAGAGTAGGTGACATGAACACACTCCTGACTCGTGTGTGTAGAGTAGGTGACATGAACACACTCCTGACTCGTGTGTGTAGAGTAGGTGACATGAACACACTCCTGACTCGTGTGTGTAGAGTAGGTGACATGAACACACTCCTGACTCGTGTGTGTAGAGTAGGTGACATGAACACACTCCTGACTCGTGTGTGTAGAGTAGGTGACATGAACACACTCCTGACTCGTGTGTGTAGAGTAGGTGACATGAACACACTCCTGACTCGTGTGTGTAGAGTAGGTGACATGAACACACTCCTGACTCGTGTGTGTAGAGTAGGTGACATGAACACACTCCTGACTCGTGTGTGTAGAGTAGGTGACATGAACACACTCCTGACTCGTGTGTGTAGAGTAGGTGACATGAACACACTCCTGACTCGTGTGTGTAGAGTAGGTGACATGAACACACTCCTGACTCGTGTGTGTAGAGTAGGTGACATGAACACACTCCTGACTCGTGTGTGTAGAGTAGGTGACATGAACACACTCCTGACTCGTGTGTGTAGAGTAGGTGACATGAACACACTCCTGACTCGTGTGTGTAGAGTAGGTGACATGAACACACTCCTGACTCGTGTGTGTAGAGTAGGTGACATGAACACACTCCTGACTCGTGTGTGTAGAGTAGGTGACATGAACACACTCCTGACTCGTGTGTGTAGAGTAGGTGACATGAACACACTCCTGACTCGTGTGTGTAGAGTAGGTGACATGAACACACTCCTGACTCGTGTGTGTAGAGTAGGTGACATGAACACACTCCTGACTCGTGTGTGTAGAGTAGGTGACATGAACACACTCCTGACTCGTGTGTGTAAAGTAGACAATATATCTCACTGCACAGAGCTTCACGGCATGAGACCTGATCCTCGAAGCAAGCCGCGATCGCGTATCTTCTCCAGCAGATCAGTGTGTATGATGTTTTACATATTTTTTGTGCTTCAGAAGAGTACATGGATGGTCCGCACC
>MU550627.1:380760-471848 GCA_024362625.1 Silurus asotus
CCACACACACACACACACACACACAAAAAAAAAATGTAACCGGAACCCATAAATAGACTTGTACAGTGACGGGATACTGAAAGTCTTTCTGTGTTGGAAGAAGATAGAATTTCAACTTCCTGTCCTGTGAACAGCAAATCTGTAGATAGCCACAGAGAGCTGATCTCAGTTAGAGACATCAGTGGATACTATAGAGATCTTTACCTATAAAATATTCGAGGCATCTTGCAGATCAGCAGCTTTGCGGGAGGGAACACAAGGAAAGCTGGAGGGAGGGAACACAAGGAAAAATGGAAAAAATCGGTAAAGAATATAACTTAAATGTTATTGCACATGGCAAGGCAGCAGATCTGATGGACAAAGAGAATTTTTATGATGGCTACATGAAAGAAGTCCCAGAAACTCAAATAACCAGAAAGAATGATGGAACTATTTTGGGTATGCCTACACACTCATACTTATATAAACTACTTCAGTGCATTACATCATCGTTTGTAGTTAATGCATAGGATGATATACAACTATAATGAAACTATTTCCAGAATATTCCACTATTAGAATTATTTCATTAATGATCACACACATTTATTCACACATCAAACTATTTTACTTTAATGCATTACATCATCCTATGTAGATTTGATTGACTAATTTATTTATTTCTAACTTCAGAACCCAGCACTTCAGGATACAGAGTGACTGTGTTTTGTCTGCTCCTGCTGGTTGTTTCCTTGCTTGCTGTCATCACCCTACTGTGGGTCAAATTGAATAATCTGACAACAGAAAAAAGCCAGTTACAGACCAGTTTCAACAATCTGACAATAGAGAGAGACCAGTTACAGACCAGTTTCAACAACCTGAATATGGAAAAAAGTCAGTTACAAACCAGTTTCAACAATCTGACTAGAGAAAGAGACCAGTTACAGACCAGTTACAACAACCTGAATACGGAAAAAAGTCAGTTACAGACCCGTTACAACAACCTGAATACGGAAAAAAGTCAGTTACAGACCCGTTACAACAACCTGAATACGGAAAAAAGTCAGTTACAGACCAGGTACAACAATCTGACTATAGAGAGAGACCAGTTACAGACCAGTTTTAACAACCATAGCCAATCATTTGTTTCTTTATTCTTTATACTTGGTATCATTTATCCAGATATTCAAACACTGCCCCTGATGGTTAGGAGTGAAGAAACACTAGTAATGTATAGGATGTATTGTATCTGTGGTTCTAACACCACCAAAATATTCTGTCACCCAGAAACACACAATGTGACGCATGGATTTAGTCATGCTGGTGAACATGAACATATCGTAGTGTTGGACTGGTTCAGGGTTTGTGGTTTGATCTTCACTCTGTACAGAGAAAGACATTACCACACCAGGATGGAGATACTTCAGCTCCAGTATTTACTACATCTCTACTGTGAAGAAGAGCTGGATTGAGAGCAGAAAGGACTGCCGGGGGAGAGGAGCAGACCTGGTGATCATAAACAACAGTGAGGAACAGGTAGTGTACTGTAAAAAAAAAAAAAGAGATTATATATTTAATATTTCTCAACTCCTTATTTGATGTTAGACGCCTGAATGGGATCCGTATCTTTAGATTATTGCACTACAAGATTTATAGAAGTTTATTAAAAAAATAAAGCTGTTATTATAGAAACAATTCCCTGTTAGAATGAGCACATCAATAGTAAAGTATTGTTCATGTTATGGTTATAAAAATGATGCACATCTTCTTATCAATCAGATTAGAAAATCCTGATTTGAGCTGTGGCATTAATGTAATTCATTTATTAAAGAAAGACATATTTCTCCTGTATGTCATGGAATGGGAACATCTACTCAGTTGTTTTTCCACACCAGGTATTTGTTGATGTGTGGAGAAGAAATCAAGGTGTTTGGATTGGTGCAAATGACAGAGACAGTGAAGGGACCTGGAAATGGGTGGACGGTAACAAAGTGATCAACGGGTAAGAGAATGAGAAACATTTTTTTTTTAATGTTTACAAAGAGAGAAAGAAGTTCAAAATAATAATAAAAATTATAATAATTGTAATAAAATATTATTAAAAATTATATTAAATGTATATATATATATATATTCTGTCACTGTAAATTTACAAAATCAGCAGTGGATCAAATCATTATTTCTCTGTATATGGATGTATATTTTCAGTGTATAGTGTGTAAGGTATATGGTGTGTCACAGTGTGTAAAATAATGGTATGATGAAGTTTCATTGACTCAGACACAATAATAATGTTTTTAATGAAAATTGTCTTTAATTAAACTTGTAATAAGGATGAAAGGTCAATAAAACTGTATAAAAAGAAGGTGAAGGCCGATTCTCTTCTTTCAGGTTCTGGAATCCGGGTCAACCAAACAGTAACGGGGATGAGGACTGTGCTGTGTCTGGATATCACCCTGTGAACGGAAAATGGGACGATGTTTCTTGTAACTACAATTATATTTGGATCTGTGAGAAAAGACTTAATATGTGAAATGTTGCAGATGAGAAAAATAAAGGTTAATGTTTTTATTGCTTTTATGTACATACTGGTAGAAAGAGAAACAAAGTCATTCTCCTGTTTCTAGGAAAAAAGTAAACCTTGATGACTATATTTGATTTCTGTGATAACATTGTAAACCTCAATTTATATATTTTTACTCACATTTCTACTTTTCTATCTTACTAAAAGTGCTTTTCAAAGTTTCATCTAAATTCCAAAAGCGATTTGTAGAGTTTGTCTCTGACATTTTTGTTAATGAGTCTATAACAAGTAAACAAATTTGTAAAAAATAAAAGGAATAATTTTTTTTGCAGAAAATTCACTTTGTGTCAAAAATTTCTACATTCTGGCAAAAAATGTATCATTCATTAATCATTTTTGAATTTAGTTACAGAGTAACTTTTGTTAAGACTAGAAATGAGCAAAAAATAAATAATTCACCAGTGTTGGACAAGCACCACACTCTAACTGTACTGCTGAGCTGGACTAGGAAAGCTTCACAGTGAAACCGGGTCTTCATTCTCGTCCCTCATATGGTCCAAATTCTTTTGACAACAATTTATTATTTTATTGACAAGCTGTGGAGATCTTACTGGCTCAGGTGGGAATGAACGGGAGGCAGGCAACACAAGCTTATTTAGATTACATATAGAATATATACAGTGAGGAAAATAAGTATTTAAACACGCTGCTATTTTGCAAGTTCTCCCACTTAGCAATCATGGAGGGTCTGAAATGGTCATCGTAGGTGCATGTCCACTGTGAGAGACATAATCTAAAAAAAAAAATCCAGATATCTGCACAAAAGCGAGAATGCTGTATGAAAACTTTGCTGTCAGTGACGGGGAAGAGGGAGAGGATGCCGGGCCCTCAGCAAGTGCTGCTGACACAGTGGGAGAGGATGCCAGGCCCCCAGCAAGTGCTGCTGACAAAGTGCCAAGCGCATTTAATGCAAGCAAGGGCTGGTTTGAAAAGTTTAAGAAACGCTTTGGACTTAAAAATGTTTGTCTGCACGGTGAGATGGCGTCTGCGGAGCAGTGAAACGGCCTACACGTGAGTCACTGTATTTGTATACATGTAATAGTTGCTAATTGTAAAAAAAAAAAAGTTTTCTATTTCGCGGATTTCACTTATCGCGGGTCATTTTCGGAACGAAACCCCCGCGATAAACGAGGGATTACTGTATATATATATATATATATGATCAGCCGCCGAGAATAGTCTTGATCAAGTTACTACGCTCGTCAGCCAGGGAGAAAGTATTACAAGCGGCCAGAGAATAGGGAAGGACCGAATGGGAGGGATGTCAGATTTCCCACTTCCCCGACATGTCCAGAGAGTTAGCCAGAAATGGAGGGAATTCACTGCTTTGCAGGGGATGCTGAGAAATGTCAACGTGAAATATACACTGGCATATCCAGCCTCTCTTCATTTTACATGGCAAGGGAGGAGTAAGGTGTTTACATCAAGTGTGGATGCAGAGCGGTTTATTAAAGAACATTGCGGTGCGACAGAATGATGGGACCAAATACTCTTTACAAGTTCGCCAATGTGGAGCATATTAGTCAGGTGCGGTGGGTGGGCCGGTGAGCCGGTGAGCCTCCACACGGACCGCAATCTCGAGCTGTTTGGATAGGACGGTCCTCGTTGTTTGGTATGGCCGTTCATTTTTTGTTGTCTCTTTTTTTTATTTTGTTTGTTGTTAAGTTTTGGGTAGGGGGTTTGATAATTTGCTACTGTCTGGGGAGAAATAGGGTTTTGCTGCTGGAAGTTTTGGTGTTTGAAATGTTCAACTGTCCTTTGTTAAGTTTGAGTGAATGTACATTGCGGTTTAGTATACCATTCCCTGACAGGGGGGCAGTCATCCAACATATCTGGTTACACGCACCGAAACGTGCGATTAATTTATATCAGGTATAGGTAGTCACATCAGGTTTATAAAGTGATTTTATGCAATGTATCTGCCGCCAATAAGGGGGATCCGGGTTTTGTTCATGAAGTAAACAAAATTCTTGGTTAAAAAGGGGGGCAAATAATTTTGCCTGGGGACTCTAATCAGGTTATGGATGGGGTTTTGGATAAGAGTAAATATCAGGGAGCTTCTATGCCAAGGGATAGGGCTGCCCTTCATATGCTAACAGAGGATTTTGGGTTGATTGATATTTGGCGTCTGGTCAATCCAAAAGAAAGAGAATATACTTTCTATTCTCATTGCCATAAATCCCACTCTTGGAAAGATTTCTTCTTACTTTCAAATTCGATCACTGATCAAGTTGTAAACTGTAAGATTGGAGCATTAGTATTGTCAGACCATGCAGCTGTGGAATTGGATATAGCTCTAAATACTGAAGCCGGCAGAAGGGGAAGATGGCGTTTGAATACTGCATTATTGCAAGACGAGGAGTTTAGCAAATTGTTTGCTGACGATCTGACCTCCTTTTTTGAATTCAAGTTCAAAGCTTTATTTATCCTCATGGGGCAATTGATTTAAGCTGTCATTATGGTGCTTCACACAATCAGAACACACATACAAATGATAAAAAAATAATAATAATAAAAAATCAAAATCAAAATCAAAATAATTATAATAATAATAATTTATCTAATTCAACTGGATTTGTTACATAACCGTATTGCTTCTGGCACAAAAGTAAATTTGTACCGGTTTGTGGAACATGTAGATGATCTTAAACGTCGCCCAAGGGGCATCCACTCAAAATAGTCATTCAAAGGGTGTGTACAGTCACCAATGATTTTATGTGCCATTCCCATCATTTGCTGTTTATAATAAAATGTGAGACTTCGCAAAGGAACACCTACAATTTTTGAGCAAAGATTTACTATACATTGCAAGCGATTCCTATTCTTAACAGACAATAAAGAAAACCAACAAATAAAGGAAAAAGTCAAGATACTTTCCACAAAAGAGTTATAAAAGGTCATAAGAATTCGTCTCTGTACATTAAAAGAATTGAACTTCCTCAGCACAAGTAATCTTTGATGTGACTTTTTACTAACTGCATTTGTATTTAGTTCAAACTTCAACCTGTTATCAATAATTGTTCCTAAATACTTGTATTCATCCACTACATCCACCTGAGTGTTATTAATAGTTACTCTTTGAGGTGCAAGGGTTTTCTTACTTAAATTAATAATCATCTCTTTCGTTTTTGACACATTCAAATCCAATTTCATCCGATTACACCATACCATAAAATCGTCCAAAACAGGACCATATTCCTGATCTGCATATGACAACAAAGATAACAGCATCGTATCGTCTGCATATTTTACCAGATAACTGTTATTATACGAACTCTGGCAATCATTTGTATACAATATGAATAGAACAGGAGAGAGTACACAGCCTTGTGGTGAACCTATAGAAATATTTGTTGTGTCTGATAGGACCATTGACTCTTACCCTTTGTTTTCTATCTGTTAAAAAATTCATAATCCATAAAACTAAACCATAATTGAGATTTAACTGACTAATAAGTTTCTGTCCCAAAATCATTCATTCACAATTGAATGTGGGAAGCACTGATAGGTTGGCATCTGTATGGAAGGCCTCAAAGGCATACATTATAGGGACATTGATTGCACGGGCAGCTAGGAAGAAGAAGGAGGAAAGAGACTTGGTTAAGAACTTGGAAGCAACAATTTGTACATTGGAGAAGGAGCTGGTTAGACACTACTTTAATGATTTATATTAGGATATTTGTAAATATAAATTTCAGTTACACGATGTATATAATAGAAAAGCTGAATATGCACTATTTAGGCTGCGGACCAGGTTTTATAAAGGCGGGGAAAAAGCGGGCAAGCTCCTGTCCAGACAAATAAAACAGCAAAATGCTGCTAATGTTATCCCGGTGATTAGGAGAGGAGATGCTATAGTATCATTGATGAAAGAAATAAATGAGGTCTTACGTAATTTCTATAAACATTTATATACATCTTCAGGTGGTCTGGATGGAGAAGTACTGGAACAGTTCTTTTCTAATATAAAATTACCTAAGTTAGATACATTGCAATCTGAGTCTCTAGACCTTCCTATGACTGAAGAGGAGGACAAAGCTGCAATCAAATCTATGAACTTTGGTAAGTCACCAGGGGCAGACTGGTTTCCAGCTGAATATTATATTAAATATGTTGATATAGTGGCTCCAATCTTAAAAGAAGTCTATATAGAGGCGTTTGAGACTGGAGAATTGCCTGGTACTTTCAGGGAGGCATTGATAACACTGATACCTAAGAAAGATAGGGATTTAATGGATCCGGCTCATTTTAGACCAGTAAGTCTTATCAATGTGGACTGTAAGGTGTTGGCGAGAATTTTGGCGTCACGATTAGAGAAGGTTCTTCCAAGTATAATCTATAAGGAGCAGGTGGGCGTCATTAAACAAAGGTCATCAGCCGATAATGTGAGAAGGCTAATTCATCTTATGTGGTTAAATTCTTCAGAAAACACCCCGATCGCGGCTATATCCTTGGATGCGGACAAGGCTTTCAACAGGGTGGAATGGGGCTTTTTGGCTGCAGCCTTGTCGAATTTTGTGTTTGGCCATATATATAAAGGTCCTGGATTGGTTTATTATATAAGTCAAGTCAAGTCAAGTTTATTTGTATTGTGCTTTTCACAACAGACATTGTCTCAAAGCAGCTTTACACAAATCAACAGTGATGGTGAATGGTGTGAATTTGTTCCTGATTAGCAAGCCTGTAGCAAGACTGTGGCAAGGAAAAACTCCCTTAGATGTTATGAGGAAAAAAACCTTGAGAGGAACCAGACTCAAAAGGGGAACCCATCCTCATCCATCACTGTTGATTTGTGTAAAGCTACTTTAAGACAATTTCTGTTGTGAAAAGCGCTATACAAATAAACTTGACTTGACTTGACTTGACTTGACATTAGCACTGGTTATGTACCTAAATCCTTTAAACTGGCAGGTATCCACCCCCTTATTAAGAAACCTGACCTTGACCCATGTCAGTTGTCCAACTACCCACCGATATCAAATCTTCCCTTTATATCCAAAATTTTAGAAAAGGTTGTACACAGCAGTTATGCTCACACCTACTTATGAATAACATTTTTGAAATGTATCAGTCAGGATTTCGGCCTCATCATAGCACAGAGACGGCACTAGTTAAGGTGGTAAATGACCTGTTATTGGCCTCTGATCAGGGTTTTGTCTCCTTACTTGTTTTGCTCAACCTTAGTGCAGCTTTTGACACCATTGATCACACTATACTGCTTGCTAGAACGTTAGGGAATAAAGGGAACAGCTCTCTCTTGGCTCAGGTCTTATTTGACTGATCGCTATCAGTTTGTGGATGTAAATGGTGAGTTCTCCACACTCTATGAGGTAAAGTTTGGTGTTCCTCAAGGATCTGTCTTAGGCCCACTGCTTTTCTCTGTATATATGCTGCCTCTTGGTGAAATCATTCATAAACATGGGATTCGCTTCCATTGCTATGCTGATGACACACAGCTGTATATTTCAGCAAAGCCAGATGAGAGAGATCAGCTAAACAGTGTTGAGAAGTGTGTAAAGGACATTAGACAGTGTATGCTTAATAACTCAGATAAGACGGAAGTACTTTTACTAGGACCACATGCAGCTAGAAGTAAACTTTCCGATTACGTAACATCTCTAGATGGTGTTTCTGTTTCAGCGTGTACGGCTGTCAAAGACCTTGGTGTGATTATTGACCCGAGTCTTTCCTTTGAGTCTCACGTGAATAATATTACCAGGATCGCCTTCTTTCACCTTAGAAATATTGCTAAAATTAGAAATATGATGTCGTTACAGGATGCAGAAAAACTAGTTTATGTTTTTGTTACTTCTAGATTGGACTACTGTAACGCTTTACTGTCTGGGTGTGCGAGTAAGTGCATAAATAAGCTTCAGTCAGTCCAGAATGCAGCAGCAAGGGTCCTCACTAGATCTAGGAAATACATCTACATCACCACTGTTTTAATCAGTCTACACTGGCTCCCAATCAAATCTCGCATTGATTAGAAGATACTACTACTGACGTATAAAGAACTTAACGGTCTCGCACCGCAGTATCTGAGTGAACTTCTGTACCAGTATGATCCGCCACGCCTACTTAAATCAAAAGGTGCTGGCTATCTGTTGGTTCCGCAAATAATGAAGACTACAACAGGGGGAAGATCTTTCTCTTATAAAGCCCCACAGTTATGGAACAGCCTTCCAACCAGTGTTCGGGACTCAGACACAGTCTCAGTGTTCAAGTCGAGGTTGAAAACCTATTTATTTAGTCAAGTCTTTTATCAGTAGATTTTTCTTAGGTAAAGGCTCAGATCTGAAGGAAGCGTGGATATAGAGTGTTTGGTGAACTGGTATATTTGTATGCTGTCCCCAACCCTAACCCTAACCCTGTCCCCTCACATTCACACATTCACTCTGGTTTGTTGACGGTGGTGTGGTGGGTCGTCTCTTATCCCAGAGATCCCTCATGTCTGTGTTACCTTCTGGTTCTCCCTTTTAGTTAAGCTGCCATTTTGGAGTTTGGACTCCGGCAAGACTCGCTGTGACGTCAACTTTCATACACCAATAGGGACACTTAATAATCCATATCCTTCTCTCTCTTTCTCTCTCTCTCTCTCTCTCTCTCTCTCTCTCTCTCTCTCTCTCTCTCTCTCTCGGTCGAGTTAAACATGCTCCTGAGGTTCCAGTTACCACTGTTCCTGCCCCTCTCCCCTCTGTGGATCTTCACACTTCTGTGCAGCTTGGGACGGTATCTCATCAACACCTTGGGTGTTTCCATGTAATTCCGGAGTAGAACGGGTGCTTTTGAGGTTGGATTGGTCTGTAGTTGGTGTCGGCGGTCTGTTGCACTGACTCGGAAGTGCAGTTTGCTTCTGATCGTCATCACTGTACCCAACTTGAACGCAACTTTGTATATCTGCTTCAAATGGACATTTGGTGCAACCCAGATGAGGATGGGTTCCCTCTTGAGTCTGGTTCCTCTCAAGGTTTCTTCCTTATGCCATCTCGAGGAGTGTTTCCTTGGCACAGTTGCTCATTAGGGACAAACTTACTTACAAAGAACATATTTACATTTAATCACCACATTATCTGTGTAAAGCTGCTTTGAAGCAATGTTCATTGTTAAAAGCGCTAAACAAATTAAAATGAATTAAATTGAATTGAATTGAATTCTGCCCTCCTCCATTCACAGCCCCCGAACAGAAGCGACAGCAAGCACTGGACACTTACCTTCGCAGGACGAGTCCGTGGAGGAAGTCGGAGCAGCTGCTTGTCTGCTACAGCCCTAACAGGAAAGGTTTCCTGGCCAATAAGCAGACTTTGAGCAGATGGGTAGTGGATGCAATTGTGTCGGCTCACGAGTCCTCTGGCCTCATGCACTGCTCGGGGTCCGAGCTCACTCCACCCGGAGTGTGGCGGCCTCTACGGCCTGGTCCGCTGGAGTGTCACTTCAAGACATCTGTGACGCTGCACAATGTCCATCGCGCAGCGATTTGTAGCTTCGCCCGCTGATGACGTCACGTCCCAAATGCCTATTGGTCAGATTACACACGTGGTTCAGAGCGCAGTCACGCAGAGTTTTTTTTCCTCGGGGAACTAGGGTTACGGTCGTAACCTAGAGACGTATATACAGTGGTAGAAATAATAATTTAATCCTGTGCTGATTTTGTTTCCCCCTTTTACAAAGAAATTAATAGTTTAGATTTTTAATGGTAGATTTATTTTAACAGAGAAAGAGACAGAAGATCCATGAAAAACAAAAATAATTTAAGAAAGGTTATACATTTATTTGTATTTGATCAGGTCAAACAAATATTTGATTCCCTACTAGCCAGCAAGAATTTCAACTCCCACAAATCAGTGATGCGCCCATGAAGTACGAAAATTAGTCCTGTTCCTTTTGGTATCTCAACTCATTATGTGTATAAAAGACACCTGTCACAGAATCAATCCTTACATTTAAACCGCTTTACAACCATGTGCAAGACCAAAGAGCTGTCAAAAGACATCAGGGACTATACACCTGTGCTAGGCTGGAATGGGTTTCAAGACCATAAGCAAGAAGCTTTGTGAGAAAGAGACCACTGTTGGCATGATCATTCGAAATTGGACAATAGTCACCCTCACATTGGAGCTCCAATCAAGGTCTCACTCCTCGTGGGGTGAGACTGATTCTTAGAAAGGTACAGGATTAGCCCAGAATTACACAGGAGGAGCTTGTTAAAGTTCTAAATGGAGCTGGGACCACAGTAACCAAGAAAACCATTGGAAACACACTTCATTGTAATCCTGAGTGCCCACAAGGTCTCCTTGCTCAAAAAGGCACAATGTACACACCCATTTGAGGTTTGGAAATTTATTTTTGAATGATTATAAAAGGCTTGGAAGAATATGATGAGCTTTGTGGTATCAACTCGACTCACTGTGTTTGTGGACAAAGAAATGCTTAATATGACACCAAGAATGCCATCGACATCCCCATTGAGGGGCCGAGGAATGGGGCGATGTACTGTAGAATCTTGGATGAGAACCTCCTGGCTTTAGCCAGGAGAACACTAAAGATGGGTCATGGATGGGTCTTCCAGCATGACCCAAAACATACAACTAAGGCAAAAATAGACCTTATTTCAAAAGAAAATCTGTTGAAGGAGCTGAAACTTTGAGTTGTTGAGTAAAAGAATCCTTCAGAATTTGGAAAGTATCTTTAATAAGGCGTGGCCCAAAATTCCTCCTGATGTGTGCAAATATGGTGACCAACTATAAGAAACATCTGAATTAAATTGAATTGTATTGAATTCTGCCCTCCTCCATTCACAGCCCCCGAACAGAAGCGACAGCAAGCACTGGACACTTACCTTCGCAGGACGAGTCCGTGGAGGAAGTCGGAGGAGCTGCTTGTCTGCTACAGCCCTAACAGGAAAGGTTTCCTGGCCAATAAGCAGACTTTGAGCAGATGGGTAGTGGATGCAATTGTGTCGGCTCACGAGTCCTCTGGCCTCATGCACTGCTCGGGGTCCGAGCTCACTCCACCCGGAGTGTGGCGGCCTCTACGGCCTGGTCCGCTGAAGTGTCACTTCAAGACATCTGTGACGCTGCACAATGTCCATCTCGCAGCGATTTGTAGCTTCGCCCGCTGATGACAAAGAAATGCTTAATATGACACCAAGAATGCCATCAACATCCCCATTGAAGGGCCGAGGAATGGGGCGATGTACTGTAGAATCTTGGATGAGAACCTCCTGGCTTTAGCCAGGAGAACACTAAAGATGGGTCATGGATGGGTCTTCCAGCATGACCCAAAACATACAACTAAGGCAAAAATAGACCTTAATCCAAAAGAAAATCTGTTGAAGGAGCTGAAACTTTGAGTTGTTGAGTAAAAGACTCGAATCCTTCAGAATTTGGAAAGTATCTTTAATAAGGCGTGGCCCAAAATTCCTCCTGATGTGTGCAAATATGGTGACCAACTATAAGAAACATCTGACCTTATTGCTTGCCAATAAAAATTTCCATCAGGTACTATGTCAATTTTTGCTTCAGGATCGAAAACGTATTCTACTTGATGAAATAATATTTAATTTATAACCTTTCTTCATTAGTTTTACAGTTTCTGGATTTTTTTGTTGATAGTCTGTCTCTCTATTTATGTTAAAATAAACCTACCACCTAAAATGAACCAACTGTTTATTTCTTCCTAAGGAGGTAAATTAACAAAATTAGCAACGGATCAAATATTTATTTCCCCCACTGTATATGACTGATATATGCTTGGTCAAACATAGGTTGATTCTTATCACAATAACAAAGTCAAAATGTCCTCAGCATAACGTAAAATAAAAGTGAAAGTGCTTTGTGTCCAGTTCAGAAGGAACAGGGCAGAGCTTACTGTCAGTGCAAAAAATTAAATAAATAGAGTACCAGAGTTAAAAAACTCATTCTCGATTGCACAATCATATACTTATTTGCTCAATATACTTTATTTTTAATTAAATACTCATATGGAAATTGTGTGATGGTCGATTTGTTAAAATTACTGTATATAATGGGAGTTAATGGCACTGGATTTCAAGCTAATTAATGATTGTATTTGATATACAAGTATAGTTACTACATAGCTTTGGTCTTATTATTTTGCAGTGTCAGCCATTATCAGCTTGGCTTACTGTCAGTTTTTACAGTTTATTTTTTACTGGTTATGTTAATAAATTGATATATTCCTGTTTTTCATGAATTTTTTTTTACAATTTTAAAATAAATGTGCAAGATTTTATGGTTATTCATTACACATTTAAGTCTATTCTTTATACATTATGCAGGTGTGTATTTACTTTTGTTTTTATGGCTTTTTCTTTTGTTTAATGACATTTTTGTGGAATCATCAAATCAAAATACATCTTAGCTTTGCCAGCTAGTTTTCACATTCACATAAGAATAGACATATCAGCTCAATTTCCTGATCTAAGTAGAAGAGAAAAAAAATGTGCAAAAACCACACACAGTTTCACACAGCTGTGGAGGGGTCCGTAGAAACCTGCGCCATGACAGGAAGGAATAAAATTAGCGAGGAGTGAAATGATTTATGAAAACTGCAGACAGGAGGTTACCTGATCTGAAAAAAAATAGAAGCTTTTCAGAAAAAATCTACATGAATGAAATCTCAAAAACGAAAGTGCCCAGAAGCAAGAAAACAACTCCAACTTCAGGTATATTTACTGTTGAGAAATGTAGCTAGTCCGGTTTATAATATAATGCTAATAAATAAAAATATAATAATTTATAATATAAAATAATAACAGCAATAATAGTAGAAAAGTCGGGTTTAATAGGGTTGGTGAGTGCAGGTTCATTATGCACTGTGCAAAATTCAGTTAGAAGTCATATATAGAGCTGCCTATGTGGTTTAACAACTGGGGTATGCGGAGAAAACTGAGAGACCGCATGACATCTAGACTTATCTTGCATAATAGGGTGCATAAAGTTCACCCATGTAATTTAGCTTAGTCAGCTTCAGCTATCAGTAGTAAAATCTAATATTTTATCATATCATTTAACAATATGCTTTAGATAACAATATAACATTGCTTATTTTAGTTTAAATTTAAGCTTAATACATATGACCATTACTCAACATTAATATAGTGTAAAACTCAGCTTCGCAGAAAACTTGGTTTATAATGAGAGTTCAGACAAATGAATCATGCTTTAGAGTAAAGTTTCTCATATATAAAAGTTTAGCATACATTATTTAATTAAAATGCTTGTAAATGTAAAACATGCTATAAAGGCCAGTAAGCAGATGCGACTGATGGATGAGGTTAGGGATTAGAAAATCCGTCTTTTATTAGTAAAATAAGGGGAAAATTTTGGATGTGCCATGAGTATGAACCGGAAGAGATATTCAAGGTGGAAAATAGAGACGCATATGAGCACTATTGGAGTAGAAATTGGTGACCATGTACACCAGGCAAAGGGTGTCAGCCAGAAGAAAAAGATAGGAAAATATAACGTTAAATAAAAATAGTAAAATAAGCAAGCAGCATGTAGGCAACATGCCTAAACTATACTCAAACAGCATATGCACATATATTCAAAACACAAGTATAAACGTAAGTGGAAACATCATGTAAAAATATATAGAAATATAAAGAAATGAGAAGAGTAATAAGGTAATAAGCATAACACATTGTCAGACAATAAAGAATGTATGACAATAGTTGCAAGAATGTGTATAAGAGGTACAATGACCAGAACACACAGGAAGTAACATGTTTCTATGAGAGCATGAGCTTAAGATGCAGGCAGACAGGAAATGTTATATATAGAAGTATTATGGTATAAGAAATATATTTTTAGAAGATTTTAAGAAGAACTAAGTAAAAGACGAGCTATGAAAAATAGGAAAAGCATTTGGAGAAAAGACGTTTCTATACCAAGTGTACACAAAACAAAACAGAGGATGATTTGCAGACATGGGCAAAAACGAAGAAAAGATGTTAAGAAAAGGTGTGAATATTGTTGTGTGCAAAGTGCATCACACATTTACACACACAAGCTCACCAACTTGCACCATTTTCTGACCTGACTTGCTGAGGTAGACCAAGTCAACTATTTTGATAACACAAACCAATATTACATTATCCAATGTAGACACTATGTACAGTATTTTTTCTTTCTAGCTTTAGAATCCAGTCCTGCAAGATACAGATATTACAGGCTCACTGTTGTTTGTCTACTGATGCAGGTCATTCTCTTGCTGGCTGCCATTGCAATACTGTGGATCAACCTGAGTATAGCCAGAGACTAGTTAGAAATCGATTACAACAACCTAACTGCAAAGGCAGACCAGTTACAACAACCTGACTATAGAGAGAGACCAGGTGGAGACCAGTTTCAACAATGTGGCTAATGAGAGTGACCAGTTACCGAGGCAAGAAGAGGAACTCAAGACGAGGTTATCTCAACTAAGAGATGTTTGTCCCTTAAACCTTTTTAAGAGTTCCTTTAAATTTAGTGTTGTATTTATAAGGTAAAGCCCAGTTATTGTTCATTGTAAAAAAAACCTTCAATTGGTCACTCAAAGGATCCCCAAATTCTTGTAGTTGTTGCTGATCATGGCAGTGCAGCTAGGATGAAGTGTTTTCTAGCTTTTGTTGAGTGTTTGATTTAACATGTACATCACACACATGATATATTCCTGGCCATGGCCTTTATTTTCTCCCACTAAGTCAACACAGCTAGCAACAGGGCAACTTGCACACTTTTCTTCCTCCACAGCAAGGCTTCAGGTTGCTGTTTTTGATCTGTTGGCTCCGCCTCCTCTAGTCAGGCTCTCTTTATTGGTCCCTTTTTTCCCAGGACTCCACTACAATTAACAGGTGACTCCACCTATATTACAGTAGAGAGCCAAGGACAGAGCCAACACAAGGGGGTGGGGGAAATTAGAAAAAACAGAAAACAGCACAGAAACAAAACATCAATCCAGTTGGAATCGAAACCACTCCACAACCAATAGTGATACTATATTTGAGGGGCACAATAGGATAGTTAAATCGAGTCAAGAGGCTTTTATTGTTATTTCTACTATATACAGTGGTACACAGTACCCAGTAAAAATGAGACAACGTTTCTCCAGAACCCTAGTGCTTCAGTAAACAACATACAGCTACAACACACAACATAAAGCTACATAAAGTGTATCGAGTGCAACCAAGTGCAAACAGTGCAGATGAAAAACAGTACAGACAGACATACAATCAGTACAGGCAGACAGGCAACACAAGACATTGTGGGACAATACACATAACACAAGAATATACAGTACTTTGCAAAGACAATTATAAAGACTATAACCGAGAGTATATATACACAAACACAATGCAGTGCAAAAACGGCAGTAGCAGCAGTCAAGAGGTGCAAAAAACAGCATGTAAATAGTGTAATATGGTTAAGTATAAATAATAATAAATAAGTGGTGGTGGAATGGATTAAGATGAGTAATGAGTGTGTGTTAAGTTCAGGTTGTACAGTTTTAGTAACACACAGTTGAGTGTGTGTGTGTGTGTGTGTGTGTGTGTGTGTGTGTGTGTGTGTGTGTGTGTGTGCTTGCGGGAGAAAGATGTTACACAGTCTGGATGTGACGGCCTAAATGCTTCGAAACCGCTTTCCTGATGGATGGAGGGTGAAGAGTGTGTGAGACGGGTGTCACATTTGGGGTCGTCCACAATGCTGTTGTTTTTTTGCGGAGGCAGCATGTGGTGTAAATGTCCATTATGGAGGGGAGAGCGACCCTCATGATCTTCTCAGCTGTCCTCACAATCCTCTGTAGGGACTTGCGATCCGAGACGGTGCAGTTCCCAAACCAGGCAGTGATGCAGCTGCTCAGGATGCTCTCAATAGTCCCTTTGTAGAACATGGACAGGATTGGAAGAGGGAGATGAGATTTCCTCAGCCTTCTCAGGAAGTAGAGATGCTGCTGGACTTTGTTAGTGATAGAGCTGGTGTTGATTGACCAATTGAGGTGATCCGCCAGATGAACACCAAGGAATTTGGTTCTCTTGACGATCTCCACTGGGGATGCTGTCGAAACTTTCTTGTCTTAGACCGAGCTGCTTCCAATGTCAGTGGGGACTTTCAAAATAAACGTAAAATAGTCTCTTCAAAAGAAGCCAAGACACTTAGATGAGTAGAGCAAAAGTAGAGTTTATTGCGGAAAACCACAATCAACCCAAGAGCATCCGCATCTCATGACATCGATTGTCTGACCAAACCTGGCATTTCCTCATGTTTGTATACATTTTGACCCTCAAAATTGAAAACTCCCCAAACCCTCCTCAGTTACCATCAGTCGTTACCATTATTGGAAATCTTTAGACATTAGACCTTCCCCCAAGTATTCTAACTATCATTAACATTCATCTTTTTCAACATTCAAAAAGGTATATTCTAATTACCATTGTCTTTGAGATTTTTCGAGATGGTTAAACAACAAAAAAGGTGGGGACGTATACCACTGTTTTATTTTCTTCTTTTAGGGGTCACAAGCCAGTGCACTCTGTGGGTACCAAGCCTTGGTAAATGGGGAGGGTTGCGTTAGGAAGGGCATCCAGCGTAAAACATGTGCCAAATCAAATATGCGGATCACAAATGAGAATTTCATAACGGATCGGTCGAGGCCCAGGTTAACAACGACTGCCACAGGTATCGTTAGACAGGGTACCGGTGGAAATTGGGCGAAGGAGGAGAAGGAGAGGAGGAAGACGTCTACAGAGATGGCAGGAAAAGTAGCAGTGTAGGAGAGTAGAGGTTCTGGTTGGTACTTTAAATGTTGGTACTATGACAGGTAAAGGGAGAGAGGTAGCTGATATGATGGAGAGGAGAAAGGTAGATATGCTGTGTGTTCAGGAGACCAAGTGGAAAGGGAGTAAGGCCAGAACCATTGGAGGTGGATTTAAACTGTTTTATCATGGTGTGGATGGAAAGAGAAATGGTGTAGGGGTGATTTTGAAGGAAGAGTACAGTAAGAGTGTAGTGGAGGTGAAGAGAGTTTCTGATGGTGGGTGATGATCGTGAAGGTGAAAGTTGAAGGGATGATGATAAATGTCATCAGTGCCTATGCTCCACAAGTTGTCTGTGAGATGGAGGAGAAGGAAAGATTCTGGAGTGAATTAGATGAATTGGTAGATGGTGTACCTAGGAAAGAATGATTGGTGATTGGGGCAGACTTTAATGGGCATGTAGGTGAAGGGAACAGAGGTGACGAGGAGGTGATGGGTAGGTATGGTTTTAAGGAGAGGAATTTAGAAGAGCAGATTTAGAGTGGTAGATTTTGCTAAAAGGATGGAAATGGCAGTGGTGAACACGTATTTTAAGAAGAAGGAGGATCATAGGGTGACGTATAAGAGTGGAAGAAGGTGCACACCGGTGGACTATGTGCTATGCAGGAGATGCAACTTGAAGGAGATTGGAGACTGTAAGGTGTTGGCGGGGGACAGTGTAGCTAGACAGCATCAAATGGTGGTCTGTTGGATGGTTTTGGAGGCGAAGAAGAAGAGGAGGAAAGTAAGGATTTAAAGAAGAATAAGATAGTGGAAACTGAAGGAGGATGAGTGTAGTGTGAGGTTCAGGGAAGAGGTCAGACAGGGGCTTGGTGGTGGTGAAGAGGTGCTGGATGATTGGGCAACTACTGCAGGAGTGATGAGGGAGGCAGCTAGAAAATTACTTGGTGTGACATCTAGAAATAGAAAGCAAGACAAGGAGACAGGCATTAAGCTGGTTTAAATTCTACCTGTCTGATCAGTACCATTTTGTAAACTTAAATGGAGAGCTATTCAGGTTAATGCTAGTAAATTATGGTGTGCCACAAGGTTCAGTTCTAGGACCCCTGCTTTTCACAATATACATTCTTCCCTTAAGAAAAATTATTAGAAGGCATGGAATTAGCTTCCACTGTTACGCTGATGATATCCAGCTATATATCTTATCGAAACCAGGCAATACACTCAATTGGCCCGGATAACTGTGTGTTTTAAAGAATTAAAGACTGGATGACTGAATAACTACTAGTTCAGCAGTAAAATACCTGGGAGTTATTTTAGACAGCAACCTGTCTTTTAAAAATCATTTTAACCATGTTACAAATACAGCCTTCTTCTGCCTTAGAAATATTGCTAAACTAAGAAACACGTTATCTATATCTGATGCAGAGAAGCTCATCCATAACTCCAGACTGGACTACCGTAATGCATTTCTAGGTGGATGTCCTGCATCATTATAATCAAGCTACTTTTAGTCCAGAATGCAGCAGCCAGAGTTCTCACAAGGTTGATAAAATATGATCATATAAACCCAATCTGTCAGAAGGCTGGCTGGAGGGACCCAAATGCAGGACCCAAATGCACTGACAGAGGGCTTCAAAAAGAGTCTTTTAATTAAAAAAACTGTGCAAATCCTAATGAACAATACATGAAACAAACACCCCACAAAAGTCCAAAAACATATTTAATAGTTCAAACATGCAGTAAAAAAATTCAGGCAAAAGCACAGAACAAATATAATCAAAACCAAAGGCAGAGCAGAAAAACAAAACAGAGAGAGAAACAACAACAAAAAAAAAAACAACATATACAAACAGGCAAAACAGGAAAAAAGGGCAGGAGAAATCTCCAACAAAATCTGGGCAAAGCAAATAGATAATCCGGCAAAGAGGGAGAGTTTATAGGGTCCTTAAATACAGGGCAGCACGGAAAATCTTCAAAATGAAAGGTACAGAAAGGTAAGTAACCTGCGCAGGTGTTGTAGCTAATGACATTATCATCATTCATATTTACAACCTGTAGGTCCCATGAATTCTTATCGATCAACTGTCTACTCGAAAAAAAATCTCTATTTTCCGTTCAGGTTTATGTTGTATAAGGTACAGTGGTGAAAATTATTATTTAAACCCATTTGATTTACCCATTTACAAAGAAATGAACAGTCTTGGATTTTAATGGTAGGTTTATTTTAACAGAGAGAGAAAGCGTATAAAAGAAATATAAAAAAAATAATTTTAATGAATTATTATTTATTATGTCAAATTTATATAAAAAATATGATGGGGATGAGGAATGTGCTGTGTCTGGCTTTTACACTGGGAACGGAAAATGGGATGATATTTCTTGTTACAACAATTATATTTGGGTGTGTGAGAAAAGACTTAATATGTGAAATGTTGCATATGAGTGAAAAACACAAATGTTGAATTGTATTGTTTTTATGTACATACTGGTAAAAAGAGAAATGAAGTGAAGCCCCAACTTGTTTGTAGGTAAAAAGTAACGCTTGACTAGCGCTTGATTTCTGTGATAACACTGTAAACCTCGATTTATATAATTTTACTCATATTTATACTTTTATATTGAATCTTAACCTTATATCTAATCTCTTACTAAAAGTGATTTTTACATATTTTTTTTTTCAATTTCTAAAGTGATTTGTAGAGTTTGTTTCTGATATTCATGTTAATGAGTCTATAACAAGTAATATATGTGTTTGCAGAAAATAGGCTTTGTGACAAAAAAAAAAAAATAATTCAGGAAAAAATGTGTTTGTTTGTTTTGTTCACACATCGGCAACATGATTGGGTATAAAAAGAACCTCTCAGAGTGGCAGTGTCTCTCAGAAGTCAAGATGGGCAGAGGATCACCAATTCCCTCAATACTGCGGTGAAAAATAGTGGAGCAATATCAGAAAGGAGTTTCTCAGAGAAAAATTGCAAAGAGTTTAAAGTATCATCATCTACAGTGTGTAAAATCATCCAAATACTCTGAAACAATCTCTGTGCATAAGGGTCAAGCCTGGAAAACCATATCGGATGCCTGTGATCTTCGGGCCCTTAGACGGCACTGGATCACATACAGGAATGCTACTGTAATGGATATCACATTGTCGGTGAACACAATCCACCGTGCCATTCGCCGTTGACGACTAAAACTCTATAGGTCAAAAAAGAAGCCATATCCAAACATGATCCAAAAGCGCAGCCGTTTTCTGTGGTCCAAATTTTAAAATGGACTGTGACAATGTGGAAAACTGTTCTGTGGTCAGAAGAATCAAAATTGGATGTTCTTTTAGGAAAACTGGGACGCCATGTGATCCGGACTAATGAGGAAAAGGACAACTCAAGTTGTTATCAGCGCTCAGTTCAGAAGCCTGCATCTCTGATTAGTCTGGGGTTGCATGAGTGCGTTGGCATAGGCAGCTTACACATCTGGAAAGGCATCATCAATGCTGAAAGGTATATCCAACTTCTAGAACAACATATGCTCCCCTCCAGACGTTGTCTCTTTCAGGAAAAACCTTGCATTTTTCAACATGACAATGCCATACCAAATACTGCATCAATTACAACATTATGGCTGCGTAGAAAAAGGATCCTTTGTGCTGGAGGCTCTGTTTGAGCCCCTCTTCAAAGCCATTGGCCGAAATTCAATGAAGGCACTTTTAAGATCGAGTTCTTGCTGGATATCTGCTCTCTGAGGAGAGTAGGTTATCTGCAGGCTTTTTCTGTATCCTCCTCTTTTCCGGAGTTCACTCCAGGCATGGCCAGTGCCTTCCTCCACCTTTGAGCAGGTTACAGCCTCAAGGTGTCCTCGGTCGTCACACGACTTGTTAGGCTCCAGGCATTTAATCCTCCTCCATTCCAGACCCCAGACTAGGTGGAATTGAACTGTCTGTGCCCAGTCCAAGCAATGGACTGCTATGTTCACAGGACCAGTCTGTGGAGGAAGTCATCTGGTCTCCCCGTACCATTCCATGAGGGAACAAGATGCTGCGTCTCCATGACACACCTCTGCCATCCCGTCAGTGCTTCCTTCTCTGTTACAGAAGCTGTCGTCGGCTTCACTTCATGTGATTTTATACTTCCTGGTCGTGACATCACCATGCTGGTGAAAGCCTGCCCCCAATTTTGACTGATTGCACACATTATTTAGAGCATGGACAATGCAGCTGCATTCCCAAAGCGCTCTGACGCAGCATCTCGTTTCCTCAGGGAACTAGGGTTACATACGTAACCTAGAGACGTTCTTTTGCTGGTGTGAGTCTAGTCTTCGTGACACCTTTTGAAACACATTGAAATTTCTGCTGGTTACACCACTACACTTGACTATTAAAGCAATAACTACTCTAACCTCTTGTCCTACTATTTTTGTCCAAACATCCTGCAACATCTAAACGGTTATTGTTCCCACACCCCCCTAGGCCTAGCCAAGGTGGGAACATAACGGGCAGTATTTAAAATTCTTAGTATCTTATTGAGCACATGCACACACATGCAAATATTTATAGTCAGTACCCTTATTAATGACTGTTCTTTCTCACTTCCTTTTTCTCATGTCTCGGTCAGCTTGTCAACCAAAATGGTTTAAATATGTGCTGTGTACAGAGGAAGACATTAACACACCAGGATGGAGATACTTTAACTCCTGTATTTACTACATCTCTATTAAGAAGAAAAAGACCTAGAGTCAAAGCAGAAAGAACTACCAGGGAAGAAGAGCAGACCTGGTGATCATAAACAACCAAGAGAAACAATGAAAAATTAGAAATGAGATATTTAAATTACAGATTTCCCAACTTTGCACTCTTTTTTTTTTCATTTTTTGCCAGAGTCTGAAAAGGATCTGTAGGAGTTATTGCACATCAGATTCACACAAGAAGGTTTATAGAAGTATAATGAAAATAAAACGAATGGCCAAATGTTTTCAGACATTGTCTTACAGAACTTAAGAAGAGCACAACTGTACATGGTGTTTTAGAATGCTGTAGCATTAACATTTCCATTTTCAAGGGAAAAAAAAGCAGGGCTTATAAAGATAAAAATTGTTAAATGATGGGTTTAATGTTGTAAGATTTTTAGTGGACTACACAAAGCCCTGATCTCAATCCGGTTAAACATTTTTGGCATGAACTGGACCAGTAATCGGATGCCAGGCTTTTCCTACCAACCTCTCTTAAGCTATTATAGGTTAAATGAGCAAATTATTTTATGTGTTTGTTATTAGCTTTAGATTTTAAAAAGAATCTGCTGTACATATTCTTAATTATTACCATGGAAACAATAACATATTAGGATGAGAGCATTAATTATAAAAGGGAAAAGTAGTGTTTATGTTTTGGTTATACAAACTAATGCACACATTCTTATCAATCAAATTAGAAAATTCCGATTGGATCTGTGTATAAATAAATGTTAATTAAAGATAGATAAGCGACACATTCTTCTTCTTCACACATATCTATCCTACGTGTGGGAAGGTCCCTCTAATACGATTATTTCTAGTCCACACCACCTCATCACACCCACTGAAAACTGCAGCATCTTTAGCTCTGCTACCTCCAGCTCCAGCAGCCAAAAGTGGAAGAAGAAGAAAAGGAAGAAAAGTAGAATATCTTTTCATACGAATTATTGTCTTTGTAAAAAGAAAATCTGATTTGTTCAGTTTTCCTATACTTTTGGATAAGTTGTCAAATGTTGAAAAAGACAGAAGAGAGTTTGAATAGGATGATTTTACATGTGTTAGTGAAAGATTATTAAAAATATGTCTTAATATTCATTCTGTAAAGCTTCTTTTTCTTCCTTTGTTGTTGTTTTTTTGTTTGTTTTTTTACACATTGAACACAATTTATATTTGCCTTTCTGGTGTTTCCATGTTTTTATTGTATGTACAGTAATATTAATTAGCCAGAAGATATTTCTGACAACAAGTACCCAACAGCTACCAAGTTCACTGGACACCTTGGAGAAATTCAAAAAACATCTTGAATTTACCAATTGGTAGAAGCTTCCAAATCATACAAACTCTCTCCTTAATGTTTTTCATAGTTTCTGTTTTGTTTGTGTCAGCATAATTTTTTTCTAGAAAACTATACAGTTATACCTTTCAGAGGGTCAGTCTTTAAAATGGCATTCGCTTATTAATGTAGTGTGAGTGATCTTTGAAAGGTCAAATTTAGCTTCAGAGAAAATAACAGGAAGCCAATAAAAAAAAAATAGTATAACGATGACCTACTGAATGTGTTGCTGTGTGGGGGATATGATGTGACTTCTACTTCCTGTACAACAAAATTTTAGAGACAGTAGTCAGAGGGAGTTGATCTTAGTTTGGAGGCTACAGCAGAGACTGTAGAGATCGAGATCTAAAATACATTGAAGGCTTTTTGTAGACTCAGCATCTTTACATGTGGAAAAACAAAGAAAGATGAATGAACAAATTTATGAAAATTACTTAGGAGATTCTGCATTAAGCAGGGCAGCTGATCCAAAGGACAATGAAAATTCGTATGAAGACATATATGCAAATATAGTTCCAGAAACTCAAGTGACCAGAAGCAATGATGGAACAATTTCAAAAAGCAATAATGGAATTATTTCAGGTATGCTCACACACTCACATTTATCTACACATACACACTACTTTAATGTATTACATCATCCTATACAGTTTTAATTGATTGATTTCTAACTTCAGGATACAGATGTTTCAGAGTGACTGTGTTTTGTCTGCTACTGCTGGTTGTTTTCTTGCTGGTTGTCATCACCATACTGTGGGTCAAATTTAATAACCTGACTGTAGAAAGAGGCCAGTTGGAGACCAGTTTCAACAACCTGACTATAGAGAGAGACCAGTTACAGACCAGTTACAACAACCTGACTATAGAGAGAGACCAGTTACAGACCAGTTACAACAATCTGAATATGGAAAAAAGTCAGTTACAGACCAGTTACAACAACCTAAATATGGAAAAAAGTCAGTTACAGACCCGTTACAACAACATGGCTGCTGAGAAGGAACGTCTTTCTCAACTGAGTAAGTGAATGTTTGTTAAATTTTTTAAAATTTTAAAGTATTGCAGCACATTTGCTGTTGGTTAAAACACAAATTTTGTATCCGCTGTGTTTCTGTGAACACCAGATAATCTTTAGGGGCAGTGTTTAATCACCTGTGTTTCTTCTTCTGCACATATTTTATGGTTTATTGATGTCTTATGTACATAGCCTTATTCATGTCTCTCTGTTCTTTTTTACTTGCCTGGCATTTTGTCTGTTTCTGGGTGATAGCAAATGTTGGTGGTGTTAGAACCACAGATACAATACATACCTTAGTAGTGTTTCTTTACTCTTAACCATCAGGGGGAGTGTTTGAATAGATGGATAAATTATTCTAAAAAAATGATTCCACCATGTGACAGTGGATTTGGTCATGCAGGTGAACATGAACATATTGTAGTGATGGACTGGTTCAGGGTTTGTGGTTTGATCTAGTTTTTTCAGAGAAAGACATTTCCACACCAGGATGGAGATACTTCAGCTCCAGTATTTACTACATTTCTGCTGAGAAGAAGAGCTGGAGTGAGAGCAGAAAGGACTGCCACGGGAGAGGAGCAGATCTGGTGATCATAAACAGCAGTAAGGAACAGGTAGTGTACTGTAAAAAAAGGAAAATTTAGAGATTTTATATTTAAATGGTATATTTCTAAATTCTTTATTTGATGTTAGAAGCCTGAATAGGATCCGTATCTTTAGATTATTGCACACCGGAAGGACACAAGGTTTATCGAAGTATATTGAAAAAATGAGATGTTACTATAGAAACAAGTCCCTGTTAGAAGGAACACATCAGTTTTAAAGTATTTTTCATGTTATGGTTATAACAATAATGCACAGAAAAGACTTTGAGCTTTACTGTCTATTATTTAAAGTTGATATTGCTCTAAAAGATTAAGTTACAGAAAGTTATAGATGAATATATTTAATCAATATATACAGTGGGGAAAATAAGTATTTGACACATCAGCATTTTTATCAGTAAGGGGATTTTGAAGTGTTCTTTTGACACAAGATTTTCACCAGATGTCGCCATCAAGCCAAATATTGAATTTATACAAATTCAGTGAAAAAAAAGTGAAATGACACAGGGAATTATTGAAAAGTATTGAACACATGAAGATAACAAGGTGCAAAATGGCATTAACAGCCAGGAGATCACCTGAAATCTGTCAGTATTGAGAGAGAAACCCTGCCCCCTATCAGATCTAATTGATATCAACTGCTTTAGTCCTAATGGATGGCCTATAAAGGCTTCTCATTACCCAGGAGACACACAGGAAAGACTTCATGATGGGTAAAAGCAAAGAACTCTCTCAAGATCTTCGTAATCTTATCGTTGAAAAGCATTTTGGTTATAGGCACTGTGAGCACTCTGGGGGCCATTATCCGAAAATGGTAAGAGCATCAGTTCACCATAAACCAGCCACGATCAGGTGCTCCAGGTAAGATCCCTGTCCTAAGAGTCCAAAGAATCATCAGGAGAGTTAGCCAAGAGCCAAGAACCACTCGGGCAGAACTTCAGGAAGACCTTGCATCAGAAGTTACTGTTGTTTCAAAGAAAACTATAAGCAATGCACTGAACCGCCATGGCATCCAAGCACGCTCACCACGCAAGACTCCATTACTAAACAAAAAGCATGTTGAGGCTCGGGTTAAAGTTTGTGAAAGAGCATTTGGAGAAGCCTGTGGATTATTGGGAGACTATAATATGGTCAGATAAAACTTTTTGGCAGTCATTCTACACACCATGTTTGGAGAAGAAATGGCACTGCTCACCACCCCAGGAACACCATACCAACAGTTAAGTTTGGTGGTGGAAGCATCATGGTTTGGAGCTGCTTTTCAGCAAGGGGTACTGGCAGACTTCATATTATTAAAGGCAGGATGAATGGAGAAACTGAACATTCTGGATAAAAATTAGCTGCAATCTACCAGAAAGTTGAAAATTCCGGTGCTTCCACTTCCGGGGTAGCGCGAACCCGCAACCGTCCAGGCCGCCATCTTGCCATCACATAAATAAACACGGCATTTTCACGCGCGCTGCCAGATTGTCTCGTTGGCTTCCCTTTTTTTTTTCCGTTGAGACTTCCCTGTCCCTCGGTTTAGTTTTTTCCCGTATTTTGCTTTCAGTTTCGAATCTTCCGGTTGTTGTTTCTTCTTTGTTTTTTCCGTGATTTTGCGCCGCGCCACCGTCGCGGCTTTGCTCTGTTTTCTTTTTCTCCTTTTTTTTTTTTATTCTCTATTCTAGTCGGGAGTTTTTGTTTGTTTCTCTCTGTTTATGTGCATTTTCTCGGTGGACCCCTGGAGGACTGTACGTTTTTGCTCGGTTGTTGTGGATTACTTTACACAGGGGACCATAAGTTTTCGGACACCTTGTTTTTGTGTGAATAACTTTTCACAGGGGACCATAAGTTTTCGGACACCTTGTTTTTGTGTGAATAACTTTTCACAGGGGACCATAGGTTTTTGAACACATGTTCTTGTGTGGGTTTTTTTTTGTGTGATTATCGTACCCTGAGGACCGTAAGTTTTTGGACACTTTGTTTTATGTGCTTTCTGGATTATTTCACATTAAAGACTTCTGTTTAGCTTTATTGCTGCATCCTGCATTTGGGTCCTACTTTTGCACCACTGACAGTACAATCTGGCCAGACATGGACCCAGCGGACGATGTGCAGTCTCAGCTTTCCTCTTTGGTGCAGCTCACCACCTCTCATCAACAGCAGATACAGGAACTGGCAAGTGCAATTCGTGAACTAGCTCTCCAGCGCAACCCAGCCCCTGTAGCCCAGGCGTCTGTTTCGGAGAACACCACTGCTTATGCCGCCGCGTCAGCCACCCCGGCGCCTGTCCCGCCAACAGCACCTAGGTGTGGGGTTTATCTGCCGACTCCCGAGCGCTTTGCAGGACAACCAGGGGAGTGCCGTCCGTTCTTGTTGAGCTGCGAAATAACTTTTCGGCCTTCTTCTTTTCCAGATGAACTCACCAAGGTGGCCTATGTGATCTCTTTGCTTTCGGGTAAGGCCAAACGATGAGCCACGGCGGAGTGGGAGCGCCGTTTCTCGGTCTGTGCCTCCTATCGCGCGTTCTCTGAGGAGCTACACAAGATTTTCGACTCAGCCACCCCCAGCAGGACGCTGCACGGTCGTTGTTTCAGTCCATTCAAGACGAGCGATCTGTCGCGAAATACACCACGGATTTCCGCACCGCTGCGGCCGAGAGTAAGTTGGGATGCCACGGGGTTTTGCGACGTCTTACGTCTTTCTTGGGGGGCTCAACACGGAGATCAAGAATGAGCTTGCGGCCAGGGATCTTCCAGAGGATCTGGACTCCCTGATCAGCCTGGCCACCCGAATCGACCGTCGGATGAGGGAATTCCGCTCGGACGGGGGGGTCCGTGGGACCTGGCAGCCCGCCTCTCCCTCTGACCCTGATCTCACTTCAGTACCTTGTCTAGTCTGCCTCCGCAACCCATGGAGATTGGCCGCCGCCACCTCTCCACTAGTGAAAAGGAGAGGCGTCGCTCTCAGGGACTCTGCTTATATTGTGGCAAGGCGGGACACATGGCCGCCACCTGTCCAGCAAAAGAGAGAATTCGGCGTTGAACGTGGGGCCAACGCCGGGCCAAGGACTCCCAGCCCCTTCTAGGCCGTTGCTCAAGGTTCGGGTCAATGTCCAGGGCCGCAGTCGTGAATTGGCAGTGTTTGTACGAAGAGCTCGCTCGTCAACTGGGCATCGAGTCCGAACCTCTTCCTGTACCGCTCCTGGTCCGCGCTTTTGATGGTCATATTCTCCATCGGGTCACCCACCGCACCAAGCCTCTCCTCGTTTCCATCGCTGAACAGCATTGCGAATGGTTATCGTTCCTCATCATCCCATCACCGCGAGCGCCGGCAATGTTTGGGTTCCCGTGGTTGCAGAGGCACAACCCTCGCCTGGACTGGACCAGTGGCCGGGTGTTGAAGTGGGGGATTTCATGTCATGCCAGCTACCTCTTCTCGATTCACCAGACTCCTAGTTGTTCTGGTGGGGAATCCACCTCCGACCTCAGCTCTGTTCCTTGTGAGTACCATGATTTGGGCATCGTTTTCAGTAAAGCCAGAGCCCTGTCTTTACCGCCTACCGTCCTTATGATTGCGGTATTGACCTGTTGCCGGGAACAGCTCCTCCCCGGGGCCGCCTCTACCACCTGACTGGTCCTGAAAGGGAAGATATGGCGGACTACATCCGGGAGTCCCTCGCTTCTGGGATCATCCACCCTTCCTCCTCCCCGGCGGGGGCAGGTTTCTTTTTTGTGGAAAAGAAGGACAGGAGCCTCCGCCCTTGCATCGACTACCGAGGGCTTAACTCCATCACTATTAAGAACCGGTACCCCTTGCCTTTGATGTCCATGGCTTTTGAGCTCCTCCAGGGAGCCATCGTCTTTACCAAACTTGACCTTCGCAACGCCTACCACCTGGTTCGCATCCGTGAGGGGGATGAATGGAAGACGGCCTTTAACACCCCAGTAGGCCATTAAGAGTACCTGGTCATGCCTTTCGGCCTCACCAACGCCCCTGCTGTTTTCCAGGCCCTGGTCATTGACGTTCTTCGGGACATGCTTCATCGGTTTGTGTTTGTCTACCTGGACGACATTCTGATCTACTCCCGCTCCCTGGAGGAACATGTGCGCACTGTGCTCACCCGTTTACTTCAGAGCCGGTTGTATGTGAAGGCCGAGAAATGTGAATTCCATGTGTCCAGCACTTTTTTTCTGGGCTTCATCTTGTCGGCAGGGAGTGTTCAAATGGATCCGGCCTGGATCCGCGCTGTAGAGGAGTGGCCCGAACCGGAGAATCGCAAGCAACTGCAAAGGTTCCTAGGTTTTGCTAATTTTTACCGCAAGTTCACCCGCGGTTTTAGCACCATCACGGCGCCACTACACCGACTCACCTCTACTTGTCAGCCATACACCTGGAATTCCTAGGCGGAACAGGCCTCAAGACCCGGTTCTCAAGACCCGGTTCACGTCCGCACCTGTTCTTACCCTGCCTGATCCATGCCGGCAATTTGTTGTGGAAGTTGTTGCCTCGGACAAGGGTGTGGGGGGCCATTCTGTCTCAAAAGGGGTGCCACCGACAACTGCCTCCATCCGTGCGCCTTCTTTTCATGCCGATTATGTCCCGCAGAACAGAACTACTCCATCGGGGATCGCGAGCTGCTGGCCGTCAAACTGGCGCTTGAGGAATGGCGTCATTGGTTGGAGGGTGCCGAACACCCGTTCGTTGTGTGGACGGACCATCGCAACCTGGAGTATCTGCGCGCAGACAAGGGGCTGTATTTTGGGCGTTTTTGCTTTACGCTCTCCTACCGTCCGTCCAAGAACTGCAAACCAGCGAGAAGGAGGGCGAAGAACCGTGTCACATCCTACCCCCATCCGTTTCTGTCAGGGTCCTTCATTTGGACATTGACTGCCGGGTGCACAGGGCCACTTCGGGACAACCCATCCCTGCCGGCTGTCCGGACGGCAGGCTCTACGTTCTGGACCAGCTCCGTTCACGGGTACTCCAGTGGTGCCACTGCTCTCGACTTTTCTGCCACCCAGGAACCCCTTTGCCCCTTGGCTTTTCTGCGGCAACATTTTTGGTGGCCCCCTATTAGGGAAGACGTTCGTCAGTTTGTGGCCGCCTGTCCTGTTTGCGCCCAGCACAAGAGCTCCAGATGCCCCCCAGGGGGTCTCCTCCACCCGCTTCCCGTTCCACACCGCCCATGGTCCCATATAGCCCTTGACTTTGTTACCGGTCTGCCTCCCTCTGCTGGCCATACCACCATTCTTTCTGTGATAGATCGGTTTTCTAAGATGGCTCATTTCATACCACTCCCTAAACTGCCCTCAGCCAAAGAAACCGCCCAGCTTCTGCTGCAGCACTTGTTTCGGCTCCATGGTCGGCTCCATGGTCTCCCTAGTAATATCTCCCTAGTAAATAGTGATGTAGTTTGCTTGAATAAAATCATAGTTGCTTGAATAGCCCAGTCAATCACCTGACCTAAATCCAATAGAAAATCTTTGGAGAGAACTGAAGATCAAAGTTCATAAAAGAGGCCCAAGGAACCTTCAAGATTTAAAGACCATTTGTGTGGAAGAATGGGCCAGAACCACTCCTGAGCATTGCAGATGACTCGTCTCTCCATACAAGAGGCGTCTAGAAGTTGTAATCACCAAGAAAGGCTTTTCTACAAAATATTAAATAAAGTGTGTTTAATACTTATTCCCTGTGTCATTTCACTTTATTTGTTATGACTCAACTTGTATAATTAAATGTTCTGATTTCTTTGTATTATTTCAATATTTGGCTTGATGGCTACATCTAGTGGAACTTTTGTGTCAATAGCCCACTTAGAAATCCCCATACTGATAAACATGCTGATGTGTCAAATACTTGTTTTCCCCGCTGTGTATTTCCTGAATTGAAAATAAAATAAATACATGAAATCAGTAATGCAGCAATCCAGAAAAGTACTGGGTTAAAAGCCACATGACTTATGAGTTTATATTCCAAATTAATTGAAGATATCACGAAACATGAGATCCCTACAAACATTTATCTGAGACTATGTCTGGATCACCCAGCCCAGCCCAGCCCAGCACAAATTTTAGGACTCAAAGCTGAAAATGCCCTACCTACCATTAATGTTAACAGTTCCTGAAAACATAGATATCTTTGAAAAGAAGACACTTTGATGTTTACTGTCAATCATCAACATTGATATTGTTTCAAAAGATAAGTTATAGATGAAGAACTGCTATTGTTATACATTTCCATTAATTGAACAATTTTTTTATTTCATATATAAATACGTGAATTGAGTCCTGGAGCAATCCAGAAAAGTACTGGGTTGAAAGCCACATGTCTCCTGAGTTTATATTTCAAATTTTATAAAGATTTTTTTCACAAATGAGATTCCTACAAACATTTATCTTAGACTATGTCTGATCCTTTTCTCCCTCACCCTGTTTGAGAGACACGTGCTAAACTCATTTCTCATACTTTATTTATACTGTCTGCATAGAAATGAACTGCTGAACATTTAAGGCTTTTGTTCTACATGTTTGGGGATATTGATATTGAGTTGGTATTCATATTGATGGCCAGGTAGCCAGACAAGCTCTGGCTTTACAGTCATGACCATTTATATTGATGTCCAGCTATTCCAATCTCAACAAAACACACACACACACACACACACACACACACACACACACTTACATGAGGTTTAAAGCTTTAGAATGATGTATAGTTTGTCATGGTTCCTTATCTCCCTTTTAATTTAATCTATTTCTAAATATTAACACCTGTGAACAATGGGATATCGGTCATGTGGGCACGACCCTAAAGGCTAAGAGGTTAAGATGAGGTATAAATATCATTAATTTATTAAAGAAAAACACAGGACACTTTGTTCATCCTGCATATCGTCACATTGTTCATGCTTTATGTTGTGAAACATCACAATAATGAGAACCTCTAATCAGTTGTTATTCCACACCAGGCTTTTGTTGAGGTGTGGAGAAGAAATCAAGGTGCTTGGATTGGTGCAAATGACAGAGAGAGTGAAGGGACCTGGAAATGGGTGGACGGTACCACAGTTATGAACGGGTAAGAGAATGAGAAAAATTGGGTTTGTTTAATGGTCTCTTTCACATCACATTTAAGAACACAGAAATCACTCTCAGGTCTGAGAGCATATGTGAAGCTTTCATACTTGTAGTTTAGAGCACAGTTTCATGAAAAGTTTGTTCATATAATATCTGTCATGAAGAACCAAAACAAAACCTACCTGTAGGTGAGGGTTTAAGTTTGGTTGCCCTGGTAACTGTGCCATAATCCATTCAAATGGGACCATGACTCATGTACAGGTGAACACTTGTTCCGGAAGTTAAGTAACCTGCACAGGTGTTGTAGCTAATGACATCATCATCATTCATCTTCACAACCTGTAGGTCCCATGAATTCTTACCAATCAACTGTATCTTTAAAAAAATATCTCTATCAGATAAATAATTGTAATTAATTAATATTATATATTATATCAAATTTATATAAAACAATATATTCTGTCTCTGTTAAAAAAACCTATGTCAGGGATTCCTCTGTCATGCCCCCCTCAGTAGCTGTCAGAGATGCACCCTGCCACGCCCCTCTCAGTAGCTGACATAGTTCCTCATTACTGTTGCCTGCCAGGATCACCGACAGCTGTGGCTCGTTAAGTACTAGACTATATAAACTCACGTTCTCGAGTCACAGGCTGTTGGTTTTTAAGGTGTCATGCTGGTCACTCCGCGACCGCCTGCTTTCCCGTTGGTTCTGTTCCCAGGATTCTGTTTCCGCGTTGGATTATTTTTTGCCGTAAAGTTGCGTCAGTTCAGGTTATGTTTTCTGTTGGACATTCACTTTCGTTTTGGATTACTCGTCTCGAGCGGATATCTTGGTTTGCTTTCCTTTGCGGCATGTGAGTGTTTCGTTTGTTGAACTGTTTTTTTTTTAAAAGACAATGATCGAGTTATTTCCGCTTCCGCGTCTTTAGCCTGACAACCTACCATAAACATTCTAGACTGTTCATTTCTTTGTAAGGGGGTAAATGTACAAATAATCAAATAATTATTTCCCTCACTGTAGATTTATGTGTATTTTCAGTGTATAGTGTGTAAGGTTTATGGTGAGTCACAGAGTGTAAAATCATTGTACAATGAAGTTTTTCTGACTCAGACGAAATAATAATGTTTTTAATGAAAATTGTTTTTAAGTAAAATGGTAATAATGATGAAAGTTTAGTAAAACTACATAAAATGAAGATGAAGACCGATTTTCCTCTTTCAGGTTCTGGAATGTGGGTGAACCAAACAGTAACAGGGATGAGGACTGTGCTGTGTCTGGCTATTACTCTGGGAACGGAAAATGGGACGATGTTTCTTGTAACAACAATTATATTTGGATCTGTGAGAAAAGACTTAATATGTGAAATGTTGCATGTGAGAAAAATAAAGGTTAATGTTTTTATTGCTTTTATGTACATACTGGTAGAAAGAGAAATGAAGTAAAGCCCCAAACTGTTTCTAGGTAAAAAGTAACGCTTGATGACTAATATTGATTTCTGTGACCTCAGTTTATATATTCCTACTCATATTGCTTTACTAAAATCTAATCGATCTTACTAAAAGTGTTTTTTTTTTATTTTCATTTAAATTTCTAAAGCGATTTGTAGATTTTGTCTCTGATATTCATGCTTTCTGATGATTGGAAAAAAATATGCAGGCAAAAATGAATAATTCATTAATCAGTTTTTAATTTAAAATGTTTTGACAAATATTTTGGGCAAACCAGTAGCAGAGTCTAATGGCTACTGACAAGAGATGTTATAGATTAATGTATAGTTATAAATGCTTAATACACTGTATGAATAATAATGAATGTTTAATTTAGTTCAGTACCATTCAATTTGTATAAAATATTTACCAGTGGATATTGTCCCTAAGAAGTTTTACAGACATTTCTAGATTACAAATATACATTTTACATTTAAAAAAGATTTTCTATAAGTTTATCCCTAATGAGTGGGCAGTTGTCAATAGTGACAAGGAAGAACTCACTGAGAAACATTGAGAGGAACCAGATTTTGAAGGTAGCTTTATCCTCATCTGGGTGACACAAAATGTCAATTTATTAGAGTTGTGTTGTGAGTTCTGATTAGACAATCAGTTGCCAAAACTTTAATTATTAAAGCATAACTTTACAACAATGGGGTAATGGGTGTTCTTGCCCAGTTCTGATGGGTTTAACTACAACCATCTGCACCAAAACCTATGAGCATACTGATGTTAATTATAAACAAGCAGTGAACAAACACAACCGTAATGATGTAACAACATCCAATTGGACAATACAGAACTCATTATTAGAACATAGAAAATAAATGAAACTCAACTTATATTTAATGATCCAACACAATACCAATTCCGGCATTGTTAAGGTTATCACCTGTTCACTAACATATATTTTTAGCAAAGCCTACACATAACACACGTCGCATCATAACCTTGTGCTCCAGAACATCTGATCACATGCACATTATCAACTTGTGCTGTTAATATCATGAACAGCAGCTACGCTAATTTCTCTCCACTGCTTCTCTTTCTCTCCCCATCCCGAGACACCCTGAGGTTTGGCCAGCTCCAGTCACCTCCCACCTCGTGATGATTACGGACCTTTGAAGAAGTAGATGCCGAACTCGCAAACATCCCGATCCATCTAGAGACGTACCGGTGCCATTTGAATCCCACTACATGTGTGGAGTTTTGACATTGGACCTCCTGGAGTGTTTAAAGGCTCTAGCATGGAGAAGCTGATGCTGGATCTGTGGTGATCACAAATGCTGAGCTCATAAAACTCGGAGCTACTAACCATATAGACTGTATAAGATTGCAGAAAGAACATCACTTATAATCTTATACTCCAGTAATCATGTTAGTTCTCACTGTCCAGTGTTCTCTCCCCCCAGCTTGAAACAAAACACCGATCTCATTGCATTTCCTGAAGATGGCAGTTAAAATGAAAATGAAATTTTCGGTCAAACACATCACTGATCCTAATTCCATATTTTATATGCGTTAGGCTTTCAAGGATGGTGAGGAGCTGTTATGCTCCTGATCAGTTGCCGCCATGTCTGGGTTTGTTTGGCCCGCCCACCTGTTATTTGCTTTTGGCTTTTCAAAAAACTGGTGCTGAACTGGTGCTGTTTGTTCAGCACTATGCCTGCAGTCATCTTCAGAGTGTGTTGCACAGGTGCGTGAGAGAGAGGTACACACACACACACACACGCACACACGCACACGGCAGTCCTTCGGTAGAGAGAGAGAGTCCGAGTTGCGCATTGGGAGAAGCGTAGCTGACCCGAGATGTACAGGGAGGGGAAGCGCAGCCAGTATGGGATTCTGGAGTCCGAATGAAATGGTTGAGAGGAGTCCTGTATGAAAACCGGAATGGGAAAACATGCAGTAAGGGAAGTCCAACATAAACAATAACGAACGGGGAGTGAATGTGAGTGGGGGGTTTTATGTAGGAGTGGGGTGGAGTGATGATAAGCTTCAGGTGTGCCTCGTTAAACCTGGAGCTTCAGAGAGAGTGGGGGCATGAGTGATGATGAGCTCCAGGTGTGCTTGGTTAAACCTGGAGCTCTAGGAAGAGCGGAGGCATAGAGAGCCACCAAAGGGGGCATGGCAGGTGGATCCCTGACAACATTAAACTTGAAATGTAATTTTATTCAACAAGGCAAAATTAACTTTATAAGGACAACGAGTTTAAACTTTAAAAAAAGAATGTATATGTAATCAACCTTTATAATCCTGGTCTGAAGCACAAAAAAGTGAAATCTCAACCTGCATGAATGTAGTGACAAAACTAGGAACAGGCAGTACCAATAATTTTTTTTTCTATCTGATACTAAATATTTTTTAGACACGTATTGTTGATATCGATACCGATACTTCTATTATACTTTCATAAAAACCTTACTGTTAAAAAAAATGTGCAGTTGAAATATTTATACTGATGAGCAGTGTAATATTCTGCTCCACATGAAATACTGTAATATATTAATATCTAAAACAATCTGTATGGTATATAGTTTAGCTTTCTAATCCGTTCTGCTAAAGAACGTCTCCAGGTTAGGTATGATACGTCTCTAGGTTATGACCGTAACCCTAGTTCCCAGAGGGAACGAGGTGCTGCATCAAAACGCTATGGGAACGCCCCTGCGTGACCGCGCTTTGAACCACGTGTGTAATCTGAACAAAAGGCGTTTGGGACATGACGTCATCAGTGGGCGATGTCGCGTAAACAGGAAGCTACAAATAGCTGCGAGATGGACAAGACGCTAGCTCCTGTAAGCGGGGCAGTGATGCAGGGAGTGTGGCACGGAGACGCAGCATCTTGTTCCCTCGGGGAACTAGGGTTACGGTTGTTACCTAGAGACGTTCCCCTTTAGGAACTCCAGCTATGGGAACGAGTGTCCAATCACACCACACTAACCAGACCCTGCCTAGAGAGTGAGGGCCTTGGCACCAGTACCTAGGACAGAGGAGCCCAGGGTGGCTCTGAGGTCAAGGTCATAGAACCTGACAAAGGTCAGTGGAGTGGACCAACCCGCAGCGTCACAGATGTCCTGGAGTGACAGTCCAGCGGACCAGGCCGTAGAGGCCGCCACACTCCGGGTGGAGTAAGCGCAGAGCACTTGTGAGCCGACACAATCGCATCCACTACCCATCTGCTCAAAGTCTGCTTATTGGCTGGGAAACCTTTCCTGTTAGGGCCATAGCAGACAAGCAGCTGCTCCAACTTCCTCTACGGACTTGTCCTGCGGAGGTAAGTGTCCACTGCTCGCACTCGGTTCTGACGCTCCTGTTGGCTGTAAATGGAGGAGGGCAGAATGCCTGCAACACGACAGGACATGAGGGAGCCGAAAGCACCTTAGGTACGTACCCAGGTTTTGGATAGAGAAATGCTCTGGCCATGCCAGGGGCAAACTTCAGGTGAGACAGGGCCATGGACAGAGCCTGCAGATCCCTGATCCTCTTTAGGAAGGAAATCGCCAAGAGGAAGGTGGACCTAATAGAAGGGGTTAACCCTGCGGCAATCTGTTACTGTAAGAACTCCAGAACCGAACCGTTCGGGCAGTTAAAAGGTTCTAGGCCATCTCACCAAGATGTGAACAGTCTCCATCGTGTGGCATACAATCCCCCCATGGAGGAAGCTCTGGAGAAGGGTTTCTATTACCTCGGTAAGAGAACAGCCGCTACGAACTGTGCCCCTTCAGGGGACACAGCCTCCACAACTCTGGGCGAGGGTGAACCAGGAGCATGTCCTGAGACCACAAGAGGACCGCTCGTGCTAGCTTGTACAAGGGGCAAGATCGGAGACCCCCTTGGTGGTTGATGTACGAGACCACCGCAGTATTGTCTGTGCGGACCAATACATGGTGATCTCTCAGGTCCGGGAGAAAGTGCTTTAACCACAAAAACACTGCCATCATCTCCAGGCAATTTATGTGCCACGAGAGACGTGGGCCGCTCCACAGACCTTGGGTGGAGTGGCCACTCATGACCGCTCCCCACCCCATGAAGGAAGCAGCCGTCGTTACCAGCAGCCCCTGAAACTGGTTCATAGTAAGCGGCTGGCCTTTCCACACTCTCCTGACAGCGGCGAGGATGACCTCAACCTGAGCAGGTGACAACCGTGCCTGCATCCTGGTCGTGTCCCACACTACACCCAAAAACGACCCCCTTGAGGGTGAGCATCCTAAACCTGAGCCTCCTGAGAGAGCGGTTCAAGAAGCAAAGATCTAGAATAGGACGCAGCCCGCCATCCTTCTTCGGAACGACGAAGTACGGGCTGTATAAGCCTGACTCTCGAACCGAGGGGGGAACCACCTTGATGACCCCTTTCCCAAAAAGTGTGCGCACTTCTCGTTCCAGGACCAGAGCCTGAAACGGGGAGGAGAGGACGCAAACTGAATCGTGTAACCGCCCTCTATAGTCCACAGAATTAGAGACAATGATTGACAAGTACAACACATACACACAGTGCGCAAACAAACAGAAGCTTGTGCTGGCTTCACTCCATGTGCGTTTTATATGTCCTGGTTGTGACATCACCTCGCCGGTGACGGCCAGTGTAAAATGTTTGACTGATTACACATATTACTTCAGATCGTTAACACTCAGGCGCATAATCAAAGCATTTCAACACAGCTCAAGTTCCTGAAAGGGGAACAGTGAAGAGCTTACTGTCAGGGCAGAATAATATCGGAGTACAAGAGTTCATAACTCATTCTCAATTGCACAATCATATACTCCATTCTTGCTGTATTTTTGATTAAATACTCATATGGAAAATGTGTAATGGTTAGTCTGTTAAAAGTACTGTAAATAATGAGAGTTAATGGCACTAGATTTCAGGCTAATTAATGATTGTACAGGGAAGTTGATATTCAAGTATAGTTACTGCATAGCTTTGGTCTGATTATTTTGCAGTGTCAGCCATTATCAGCTTGGCTTACTGTCAGTTTTTACAGGTTTTCTGTTTTTCTACTAAATGTTGTAATAAAGATTTTATGGTTATTCATTACACATTTATGCCTGTCCTTAATACATTATGTGGGTGTGTATTCTCTTTTGTTTTTCTGGCTTGTTTTTATTTGTTTATTTAATACATTTTTGTTGAATCATAAAATCAAAAAACTTCCTTTTTTTTGCCAGCTAGTTTCCAAATACACATAAGAATAGAAATATCGGCTCAACTTACTGGTAAGTAAAAGTAAAAGAGAAAAAAAAAATGTGCAAAAACCACACACAGTTTCACATAGCTGTGGAGGGGTCTGTGTAGGGATGATAAGATCGGGGTTATGTGATCATATTTTCTTGACCTTGTGAGAACTCTTTCTGCCGCATTCTGAACTAACTGAAGCTTGTTTATTAATGATGCAGGACATCCACCTAGTAATGCATTACAGTAGTCTATTCTGGAGGTCATGAACGCATGGACGAGCTTCTCTGCATCGGATATAGACAACATGTTTCTTAACTTAGAAATAATTCTAAGGTAAAAGAAGCTGTTTTTGTAACTTGGTTGATATAATTATTTAAATACAATTTGCTGTCTAAAATAACTCCCAGGTCTTTTACCATTGATCTAGTGGTTACAGAACATCCGTCTAAATGCAGGTTGAGATGCTGGAGCTTCTTTATACTGGTTTTTGGGCCGATGAGCAAAATCTCTGTCTTATCAGAATTTAGTAGTAGAAAGTTATTGGTCATCCAATCTCTTATTACTTTAACACACTTAGTTATCCAAGCTAATTGAGCTGTATCGCTTGGAGCTCTCCCAGAGAGCTCCTTTCCGCTCCAGAGAGTCCCTGAGAGCTCCTCTCTGCTCCAGCATGTCCCCGAGAGCACTTCTTTGCTCCTTGACCTCCATGGAAGCAGCACTCCACTTCAGGACCTCCAGGGAAGCACAGTTCCACTCCATGGTCTCCAGGTGAGCTCAGTTCTGCTACAAGGTCTCCAGGCCAGCTCCGCTCCCCTCCAAGGTCTCCAGGCGAGCTCCGCTCCGCTCCAGAGTCTCCCTGAGAGCCCTGCATGCTCCAGGATGGCGAAAGAGATGTTGAACTGCCGCCTGGCCGCGAAAGAGACGTCAAACTGCCGTCTGGCCGCGAAGGGGACGTTGAACCGCCTCCTGGCTGCGAAAAGGACGTCAAACCGCCGCCTGGCTGCAAAGGGGACGTCAATCCGCCGCCTGGCCACAAAAGTAAGGCGACGGCTCGCCTCACAGTCTCTCCGAAGGCGATGGCTTGCCCCACAGTCTCCCTGAAGGCGACGTCTTGCCTCACAGTCCCCCAGAAGGAAAAGCCACGCGACCAAGCTCTTCTCCGGGCGAAGCCACGCCTCCGAGCTCCTCTGACGACGACGTCTCGTCCCAGAGCTCATCTAAGGGCAACGTAAGCCCGTAAGCCCTGTTGAGAGCTCCACCGGATAAACGCTATCTCAGCAAGTATTTGTGTTGGCTCTGCCTTTTTGTGTGAATAAACTTTGTTTACTGTTACTTCTGCTTCCGCCTCCATTCCCAGCATGACACTTGCAGAGAGAAAATAAAACATTATTTTGAGACAGATTTTCAAATATTATATTTTAATACTCTACATGTCCTTAGGTTTTATTCCTTTGTTTTAATTAAATTTTTACATTGTCACAAAGCAGCTCTAAAAAACTACTAGATTGAATAGATGAATAGATAGATTACATTTTACATTTATAAAGATATCACAATTTTTTATTTTTCCTAATGAGCGAGCCAGAGTCAACACTGATGAGCAGAAATCCTGGACAGAAACCAGGCTTTAAAATTAAACCTATCTGCAACTTGATGACATCAAATCCTGCCACTATAAATGAATCATGCAGCATGTGGTTAAAAAGCTCCACTGCGTAACTAAGAAGTATATTATAGGGTGTGTTTTGTTGAGGTGTTTAGTAGATTCCTGATTGAGAGTTTCATGTAAATTTTTTTGTGGCAATTGTAGTTCTAACACATCGTAGTAAAACTGCTCATATTAATTGCAGTCCAATTTATGAGTTGTTTTTTTAATTGATAAGACCTCCAAAAAGAAAAAGAGCATAAGAATCTCAGGAGCATGTTTTGCTTTGCAGTGGAGAAGAGAAGAAAAATAAATAATATATTACTAAATATGCTTATTATGAAAGTCAGTAGGAGTAAGACAGAGTACATGTGTGTGAATGAGAGGGAGGGCAATGGAGGGGTGCGGTTGCAGGGAGAAGAGGTAGAGAAGGTGGAGGAGTTCAGGTCCCTGGGGTCAACAGTGCAAAGTAATGGAGAGTGTGTTAGAGAAGTGAAGAAAAGAGTGCAGGCAGAGTGGAGTGGGTGGAGAAGAGTGATAGCAGGACTTACAACAACCTGAATACGGAAAAAAGTCAGTTACAGACCAGTTACAACAACATGGCTGCTGAGAAGGAAGGTCTTTCTCAACTGAGTAAGTGAATGTTTGTTAAATTTAAAGTAATGCAGCACATTTGCTGTTGGTTAAAACACTAATTTTGTATCCCCTGTGTGTCTGTGAACACCAGATAATCCTCAGGGGCAGTGTTTAATCACCTGTGTTTCTTCTTCTGCACATATTTTATGGTCTTTTGATGTCAGTATAAAATAGCCTTATTCATGTCTCTGTTTTTTCTCACTTCTCTGGCATTTTGTGTGTTTCTGTGTGACAGAATATTTTGGTGGTGTTAGAACCACAGATACAATACATCCTGTACATTACTAGTGTTTCTTTACTCTTAACCATCAGGGGCGGTGTTTGAATAGGTCATTAAATGTTACCAAGTATAAAGAATAAAGACACGAATGATTGGCTGAGGTGTTTAATAGTGAAGTAATAAATAATGTCACAATGTGACAGTGGATTTAGTCATGCAGGTGAACATGAACATATCATAGTGATGGACTGGTTCAGGGTTTGTGGTTTGATCTTTGCTCTGTACAGAGAAAGACATTACCACACCAGGATGGAGATACTTCAGCTCCAGTATTTACTACATTTCTACTGAGAAGAAGAGCTGGAGTGAGAGCAGAAAGGACTGCCAGGGGAGAGGAGCAGACCTGGTGATCATAAACAACAGAGAGGAACAGGTAGTGTACTGTAAAAAAGGAAAAAACAGAGATTTTATATTTAAATGGTATATTTCTAAGCTCTTTATTGCTGTTAGAAGCCTGAATGGGATCTGTTACTATAGAAACAATTCCCTGTTAGAATAAACACATCAATGATGAAGTATTTTTCATGGTATGGTTATAAAAATTATGCACATCTTATCAGATTAGAAAATCCTGATTTGAGCTGTGCAATTAATGTCATTAATTTATTAAAGAAAGACATATTACTTCTGTATGTCATGAAATGGGAACATCTAATCAGTTGTTTTTCCACACCAGGAATTTGTTGAGGTGTGGAGAAGAAATCAAGGTGCTTGGATTGGTGCAAATGACAGAGACAGTGAAGGGACCTGGAAATGGGTGGACGGTACCACAGTGATGAACGGGTAAGAGAATGAGAAAAATTGGGTTTGTTCAATGGTCACAAAGAGAGAAAGACGTTGAAAATAATAATAAAAATTATAATAATTGTAATAAAATAATATTGAACATTATATAAAATTTATATAAAAAATATTCTGTCTCTGTTAAAATAAGACCTACCATAAATATTCTAGACTGTTCATTTCTTTGTAAGGGAGTAAATTTACAAAATCAGCAGTGGATCAAATAATTATTTCTCTGTATATGGATGTGTATTTTCAGTGTATAGTGTGTAAGGTATATGGTGTGTCACAGTGTGTAAAATCATGGTATGATGAAGTTTCACTCAGACACAATAATAAGGTTTTTAATGAAAATTGTCTTCAATTAAACTTGTACTAATGATGAAAGGTCAATAAAACTGTATAAAATGAAGATGAAGACCAATTCTCTTCTTTCAGGTTCTGGAATGCAGGTCAACCAAACAGTAACGGGGATGAGGACTGTGCTGTGTCTGGCTATTACACTGGGAACGGAAAATGGGACGATGTTTCTTGTAACAACAATTATATTTGGATCTGTGAGAAAAGACTTAATATGTGAAATGTTGCATATGAGTGAATAAAAAAAGGTTTAATTCTAATGTTTTTATGTACATACTGGTAAAAAGAGAAATGAGGTGATTCCCCAACCTGTTTCTAGGAAAAAAGTAAAAATTGATTACTATATTTTTACTCATATTTCTACTTTTCCATCTTACTAAATGTGCTTTTCACAGTACTTTTGTACAGTTTGTCTTTGATATTTGTGTTAATGAGTCCATAACAAATACATTTATTTGCAGAAAATTCGCTTTGTGTCAAAAATGTCTAAATTCTGGCAAAAAATAAATCATCCATTAATCAACTGTCAGAGTACGGACCACGAGCCGGAAGCGGGAGTAGCTCGATCATGTTTTTAGAAAGAGTTACGAACCATCAAGCGGGTTTGGTCCGTAATGCGGGGATAATCCATGGAGCGCAGTGGAGGTAATCCATGGAACCGAGATAGTCTACGGAAGGAAGATGGTCTATGGAAGGGAGATGATCCACAGAGCGTGGCAGGAGGATCCCTAACAAGAACAAGCACCACACCGCAATTTCCTCAACAAACATCTGAACTGAACTAAACTCAAACACACACACACTCACACACACACTCAACTGTGTGACTGATCTGTACAAACCGGACTCAACAGACATCAAACACTTCGCACACCCAGGCTACAGCACCATTCACACTTTTTATTATCCCAAAATGTTTACATGCCGTTTGTTGCTGATCTTCCGGACTTGCGCTCTTTGCACAATATTCTGGCCAAATCCTTTGGTCACTGTTCAGTTTATTCTGATTGCTGCTATTGTTGAATTGCACAATTCTGTTTACATTTCTCTGTTTACATTTTCTGCTTCTGTGCACCTTATTCTGTCACTACAGGTTTTACTGGCGGAGCTATTGCTATTTTTATATTTTATATTTTGTGTATTGTCCTGTGTTGTCTTGCACTGTCCTGTGATGTCTTGCACTGTCTTGTGTTGTCTCTTGCACTGTTTGCACCAGTTGCACACATGCACTTTATGTGGCGAGGATCTTAGTTCTTGGCCCTGTGTTCTTCTGTTCTGTGACTGTTGTTTTATGTTATTTTATGTTGCACCTGGGTTCAGGAGGAACATTGTTTCATTTCACTGTGTACTGCATCTGCTATATATATGGTTGAAATGACAATAAAGCTTCTTGACTTGACTTGACTTGACACTCTTACTGTACTGTTGAGCTGGAATTGGAAATCTTCACATTAAATGTCCAAAAATTTTACTGACAAATTATTTTGAGAAATTACAGAAATTAAAGCAAGCCTTGGAGATCTTGCTGGCTCAGGTGGGAAGAAACAGGAGGCAGGCAACACAATCTTATTAAGGTTACATATAACCTCAAACACATTGAACATTAGACCTCTTGTAGGCCCGATTTTTTAGATACAGCCCTGGAAGAGAGGGATTGCCTCTATGGTTCGTATTCAAAACCTTCTGATGTGTATTTATGTGGATATGTTGTTGTAAGATAATGTGATGAAATAGTTGAACCTAAATCATTACCATACACAACTGCACAGCTGCAGAGTTGGTGGCACTTACAAGGGCATGTCAGCTGTCTGAAGGTTAAGCAGTCACTATTTACACTGATTCTAAATATGTTTATGGTGTTGTGCATGATTTTGCCAAAACATAGACGCAAAGACATTTCAAAACAGCTGATAGAAAGTCTTTTAATCTCATAGCCGACCTTTTAAATGCTGTTCAACTCTCCGCCAAAGTGGTTCAAAGTTAAGGTTCAAGGACATGACAGAGGAAATTCAGGAAAACGTTAGCAGATAAAGTAGCTAAGGAAACAGCACAACAACTAGTAGATTTAGACACAATGCATTCAAACCCTGAGATCTTGATGATTACACATATTCCCAATATTCCAGATATTGATCTAAAACTACTTCAGAGTCAGCCTACTGAGGAGGACATAAAGTTTTGGGCTTCTAAACAATGTAAATCAGATTCTGCTGGTATCATTAGAAATGTAGATGGAAAAATTGCTCTGCCTAAAATATCTTAAATAGTGTTGGTGAAGCATTAGCATGGAATGTCACATTTTAGCATAGCTAAAGTCATACAGTATATAAACTCATTATACTGTATTGCTGATGTAGCTAAAGAGACCAAGCTATTGTTGGGTATATGTTTGACTTGTGCCTCACAGAGGTTTTGGAGATGGGCTTGTTGTTTCTCCTGCCTCACCTGCTCGGTCCAGCTCCCGTTTACAGGCGTCGGAAGTACACCTTCTGGTGCTTTCAGTTCTTTGCAAACCCGGAAGTGAGGAGCTCCTGGAGGTTGTGACACAGGCCCTCGAGAAGCTGTATATAGCTTGGCCAGCCGATTAGCATAAAGCCCCTTAATCCGGTGAGCTCAACAAGCACTTTTTGCTCCTGGCATCACAGCCCCCATGTTGGGGTCTGCCATTTTTTGTGTCCAGGTCCTGGGTGTGGCCCTTCTTGACCCGCCCCTTTAGCCCCTAGACCGCGGTGACGTGCTGCGGGAGCTGGATGTGGGAGACATCATGAGCAGCCAGATCTGTAAGGGATCACACACAGCACTCTGGTCTGAAGCCATGTGAGGTGACAGATCTTAGGATCATCCTCGGTGCCTGTTTCTCTCTGGCCCCTTCAGGGATTTAGCTTGTTAACCCTGCATTTTTTACAGGGCATGGCCAGCTCCAGCGAGCTCCCACCTTGGTTTCTGCCCTGCATCGTTAAGGACCAGGAGGTCTCTGTACTAGAGCTAATTTAGAGCACAGCCCCAACTCTAGGCAGACCAGAGGTCAGTCTCGAGAGACAGATATCTTTAAGAGAGCACCAGGCAGCCTGGATAGTTCTGCGCACAGTAGAGCCAGGCTATACGATTCAGTTCGGGTCTCATCCACTCTGGTTCAACGGGACACTGTTCTCTGGGACACTTCAACACTTAGAAATATTTTCTGGGCAACAATGTCACTTTAGACCTTTTGAATGATATCAAGAGTCCTTAGATTTGACAATAGACATACCCACATCGACCTTGGGTGGAATTCAACCAAAAAAACAAGCGGATAATGTTTCTTGTGGAGCTAGGAAGTTCCCTAGTCAAGACACACATTGAGCGAAAAGAACGGGTGCCTGGAGACCCAGCCACCGCTGACTTGGTCAGACAGCTGCAGAGTTCACCTATCTACCTGTGAAATCAGCAATTTAAAGCGCATCAGCACCAGCATCCTCCTCAGCCAGCTTAGCCTCAACATCAACCAGCACAGCAACAGCCACAACCACATTGAGGCCACCTGGTTCTAAAATAAAGAGGTGTCAGGTTTGCCCTAGCAATAAGGACAGAAAGACAAAAATATTGTGCTTCTACTGCAAAAAATATATCTGCGAAGAACACATAAAAAGTGTGAGTTTCTGCCATACATGCATCTAAACACACACATACACATGTATGTTTTGCACACAAAGACTTTTTGGACCTGTACTTGATTTCGATTGGTTTGATTTTCTTGATTGGTTGTTTGTTTGACTCTGCAAATCTATAAATTTTTTTTTATTATTACTTGTTCTGATTTTTTATTTTGATTTATATTTTAGTTTTTTTTCTGGAGGGGGACGGGGGGGGCTTGGAAAGACTTTTTTTGCCTTTTTCTTAGAGTACAAATATGTGGGTCAAAATTGACCTATAACATCATAGATGTTACTATAGTTAATAATTTTAAAATAAAAAACAGAAAGAAAACAAATTTATTTATGATATGTGTTCTAATACCCCTCAGTAACATAAGAGGAAGGTTAAATTCAAAATCAATGTTATGTTATGGTTTGGACATGTGCAGAGGAGGGACATGGAGTATATCAGTAGGAGAATGCTGAGGATGGAGCCAGCAGGAAGGAGAAAAAGTGGAAGACCAAGAAAGAAGTTAATGGATGTGGTAAGGGGAAGACATGCAGGTAGTTGGTTTGAATGAGGCAGATGTAGAAGACAGAGTTGTATGGACACAAATGTGTCCATCCGCTGTGGCGCCCCCTAATGGGAGAAGCCGAAAGAAGAAGAGGAAGAAGAAGAATGTGAATACAATAATGGATTTATGAGATTGACTTATTCAACTAATAATAATTTCTTAGGGAAAAATCATAATAAAATAATCTTAATAATAAAAAAGAAGTTTTACCGTAAAATGTTTGAATCACTGTGTTTACCAATGCTGAAAATACCATTTAAGCTACAACACTGCAAAATATCTTTGTACTTTAACATTTGCAAGAAAATATAATTAACAATAAATTCAAAATTTCCAAATCATTTTTGTTGCCTTTCAATGACATCTTAACAACCTGGGATACAGTGTCCTTTGCTAGTTTTAGTAAACTTGAGCAAAAAAATCTAAATCTTTTCTTAGAACATTTTTTAACAACTTGTGGAGATGTGGGTGATGTTGGATTGTAGTTTTTAGAGAGCGTCTGACCCCAACATACATATACTTCTATAATATATGTCCAAATAATTGTCTTTCAAGGATGGTGAGGAGCAGCCATGGTCCTGATCAGCTGCCGCTATGTCTGGGTTTCGTTGGCCTGCCCACCTGTTATTTGCTTTTTGGCTTTTCAAAACACTGGTGCTGAACTGGTGCTGTCCGTTCAGCACTATGCCTACAGTCATGTTCAGAGTGTGTTTCTTGCAGTGGTTGCATGCCAGAATCCTGTCATCACAGTACCCCCTCAGCTACAAACCTACTGTTAGTGGGTTTTGGGACTATAATGAATATCTCCAGGAGAGGCCTTCTGCATTGCCATGGTCAGCTCCTGCTCTGTTCGGCAGTGGAACGAGTCCTGCAAAAGAGAAACCAGTGATTTATACGGCCGTTTGTGTCTTTTGCTTTAGCCATCCATTGCCCACCAGGTAGTACCACAGTTCCTCTATGGCCCAATAAAGTGATAGGGATTCTCATTCCACTACAGCATACTTTTTAATAATCAATATCCTTCTCTCCCTGTCACCCCCTTCTTTCTTTCTCTCTCTCTCTTTCTCTCTTTTTCTCACACTATCTCTCTCTTTCTCTAAGTCAAATTGAACTTGCTTATGAAGTAATAGTGACCACTGTTTCTGCACCTCTACTCTCCTCACATTTACCCCCTTCATCCCAGCCTGCCTAGATTGAGATCTCTATGAGATCTCTGGACTTCTAGTAGTTCCTAGAATAGCAAAGTCCACTAAAGGTGGTAGAGCATTTTCACATTTAGCTCCTAAACTCTTAAATAGTCTTCCTGACGGTGTTCGGGGCTCAGACACACTCACCCAGTTTAAGTGTAGATTAAAAACATATATTTTTAGCAAAGCCTACACATAACACACATCACATCATAACCTTGTGCTCCAGAACATCTGATCACATGCACATTATCAACTTGTGCTGTTAATATCATGAACAGCAGCTACGCTAATTGCTCTCCACTGCTTCTCTTTCTCTCCCCATCCCGAGACACCCTGAGGTTCGGCCAGCTCCAGCCACCTCCCACCATCTTGATGATTATGGACCTTTGAAGAAGTAGATGCCGAACTTGCAAACATCCCGAACCATCTAGAGACGTACCAGTGCCATTTGGATCCCGCTACATGTGTGGAGTTTTGACATTGGACCTCCTGGAGTGTTAAGGCTCTGGCATGGAGAAGCTGATGCTGGATCTGTGATGATCACAAATGCTGAGCTCACAAAACTAGGAGCTACTAACCATATAAGACTGCAGAACATCAATTATAATCTTATACTCCAGTAATCATGTTAGTTCTCACTCTCCAGTGATCTGTACTGTTTAAAGATTTATGATCAAACTCTTGATGTCACCCAGATGAGGATGGGTTCCCCTTTTGAGTCTGGTTCCTCTCAAGGTTTCTTCCTCATAACATCTAAGGGAGTTTTTCCTTGCCACAGTCACCACGGCTGCTCATCAGGGACAAATTCACACCATTCACCATCACTGTTGATTTGTGTAAAGCTGCTTTGAGACAATGTCTGTTGTGAAAAGCGCTATACAAATAAACTTGACTTGTTCTGTTTGATTGGAAGACACTATGTAAATCCATGAAATTGCAGAGTAACACAGGAGCTTTGAGAATGGATTTGATCATCACTTCACACCTCAACAAAGTTTAACTCTGATAAATAGACATTCGGTGCCACTCAGATGAGCATGGGTTCCGATTCTGGTTCCTCTCAATGTTTCTTCCTTATGCCATCTCAGGGAGTTTTTTTGTCACTACAATTTCCACCAGCTCACTAATGAACTTCACACAGGCTTTACGAGCTCGAGACGGCACTGCTAGATGGCGAAGCGAAGTCAGAAAGCGAAGATTGTGACGAAAATTAAGATAAGCAAAGAAGAAAAAGTTTTTGGATACGTAGTGTACAGGATTGATAGTAAAAAAGAGTTTTCCCTCCACCTCCGCTTATCGCCTCTACCCCTCCCCCCTCCACACACACACACACACACACACACACACACACACACACACACACACAAACACTACTGGCGTTTTCATTAGCTCAAATTGTCTCATCTTCAAGGAAAATACACTGAATAAAACATTATTATATATTTACATACTCTTTCTATTATGTTTTTCTACATGATTTGTTATTTAGAAATGTATTTTCCTCTTTAACAACATGAAACATAAAAACAGGGTCATTTTGAGGGTTGGAACGGATAAATGCCATTTTAAGTATTTTCAAAAATACTTAAAATTTGATGTGCGAGCATATTGATATACGAGCTCGTCCACGGAACGAATTAAACTCGTAGGTTAAGGTACCACTGTATTTCTCTCGGGAGTTTATCTTTTGTCATCGTCGTGCACCACCGGTGGAAGTTCTTCTCCCGATGCCGTGCAGCTCAGAACACAGCTGAAGTGTGTTTTTCCGTTTCCGTTCGAAAATATAATCTGTCTTATTTTATGGGGTTCCGTTTTTTTGGCTTGAAGCTTGTGAAACCGGGAAAAACCCAGAAAAAATCCATAAATAAGTCGCTTTGTTGTTTAAGCCGCGGGGATCAAAACGTGGAAATAAAAAATGCCAGCTTATAGTCCGAAAAATACGGTAAATGTACAAACCTTGGCTTCTTGCAGAAGATTGCTTAAATTACCCCACAACATCATTTATCTTCAATAAATGGACATTCGGTGCAACCCAGATGAGGATGAGGTTCTCTCTTGAGTCTGGTTCCTCTTAACGTTTCTTCCTTCTGCCGTCTCGGGGAGTTTTTCCTTCACCACAGTCGTCACTGGCTTGTTCATCAGGGACAAACTTACACTTATGAAGAAAATATTAATTTTTTATCACCACATTATCTGTCAAATGCTGCTTTGAGACAATGTTCATTGATAAAAGCACAATGCAAATAAACAAACATTTAATTAAACTGAATTAAATTGAAATAAAATCCGCCCGGCAAGAGCTCTCTTTGACATGGAGCTCATCAGCTGTGGCCAATGACGATCCAGAGAGGCATAGAATTTCAAGGCTCTTCAGAACCACCCTGTTGAATTCTTGATAATCCTGAAATTGTAAAACAAAATGGTGAAATTAACATGTAACTATCATGTTTATAGAAAAGACTTTATTTGTCACATATATATTATAGCACAATAATATTCTTTCTTCGCATATCCCAAAATGCTCAGTAGCTGGGGTCAGAAAGGAGGGTCAGCCATGATATCAGCCTGAAAAAAGGCTGAAAGGCCTTGCTCAAGGGCGGAAGTGTGGCAGGTTGGCAATACCAGAGCTTAAACCCCAGTAACCCAGCACCAAAACCACTGAGCTACCACTTCCCTTCTCATTATCGTTATCATACAAATACACATAATGATATAGATCATATTCAATATCGACAGAATCAGTTTAAAATAAAAAAAGATATCAGTCCATGGCATTCTTTATTCCTGGGGTGATTCAGCAATCAGTAATAACAGTGAACAACAGTGAATTAACGAACCTAATAAAGAAAAGATTTTAATGAGTGTTTGAAAATAGGATGTAATGTAAGTGGTTGAATGTAAGTATGATGGTGTGATTTTGCCTTTACTTTTGTAAAAGAATAAAAAAAACTACAATTAAATGCAAATGTTATACATTATTATTAAGATTAATTAAAGTTGATAAAGGATGTATAATAATTTATGTACAATACAAATGTTAATGTATCAAAACTGTTTTATTTACAAACTGAATAAAAACGAATTAAAAGTTCTGATGTCTCTTTAAGGTCTTTTTTTGGGGTTAAATTACATTTTATTTAGTAATATATTGCGTCTCTGTGAACAGCAATTGAATTCAATGCAAATTGAAAGTATCAGCAAAATTATAACAGTGAATGCTGTTATGAATTGTCTTTATATCCATTTTGACCGGGGCAACACCCATTCTCCAACATTAGACGGAATGCGGAATAAAGTCCAGCTGGATCGATCATATATTTTGACACTGCAGCTGGTTTGACCGCAGTCAGTGGCTGTGCGACGGGAAATCGAAACCAGTGCGCAAACAGTTATTTGTGCTGCTCTCAAATGTCTGCTCCCTAGACAATAAAGTGGACAATACATTTGAATGCACGATGCTTCACGGCATGAGACCACCAAGGTCTAAAAACCTGATCCTCCAAGCAAGCCGAGATCGCGTATCTTCTCCAGCAGATCAGTGTGAATGATGTTTTATTATTTTTTTTGTGCTTCAGAAGATTCCAGCGATGGTCCGCACGATCAGCGGTTGATACCAGATGTCCGTATGTGGTATAACACATGATACGTGTACGTACATACATAGTAGTGTTTCCTCACTCTTAACCATCAGGGGCAGTGTTTGAATGGGTAAATTATTCCAATAAATTATTCCACCATGTGACACATGGATTTAGTCATGCAGGTGAACATCAACATATCGTAGTGTTGGACTGGTTCATATTCTTTATGCATGAGCATTAAGCGACATATTTAAAAAAATATTAGTTGATGGTTATATCCTCTGACTAAGATTCAGACTGGCGAGTTTGTGTCCTTCAGTATGTGTAGGTAACCAAGCACAAGACTCTAAGCGACTCTGGTTGGATAATGAACAATTAATTGAAAAGATGGAACACTTAAAATAATCTATTAACAGTGAAGAGAAAACATGACTGAGAAGGTGATAAGCTTTAATTAGGTCAATTTAGGGTTAATTTTAGTCAGATTTGAGTCAAAATTATATTCATAAAACAAATTGTACATTTTAGTCTTTTACTGAAAACACAACACACCTTCACCAACACCAGTGGAGTCCGTCATTGGGCTATTGGGTGGTAAATGGTCAATAACATCCCTATATAATAACTCACTATCTATAACCCATTATTTATATCACTTTCCTTAATATTTTGCAGGTAGTTGGTGTAAAAGAGGCAGATGTAGAGGACAGGGTGGTATGGAGACGGATGATCCGCTGTGGCGACCCCTAATGGGAGCAGCCGAAAGAAGAAGAAGAAGACTTTCCTTAATATTTTCCAAAAGTATTTTGTATATCAGTTTAGCATAATGACATTTTACTTGGTCTGTTGATTGTTGGATATAAACCCATGCTATACATGGTATGAATGAAAGCTTTTGTCATTTTATGCTAGTTTGAATTAACTAGGTCAATAATAAAATATCCACATATAACCACAATCGTTTGTACTGTTTTTGTAAACATTCTTTCTATCCACTCATTAACTATTCATATTAAATCAATATATTCATATAAAATCCAGATTCATGACCTCTTTACATACAAATTTCCACAGTAATACATTTCAACAAGTCATTAATTGCTACTGTCATGTTTTCCACATATTATTACCTCCCCCACTTCTATTCAATCTATATTCCTAATTCGATTCAAACCCATTAATCTCCACACCTTTTGCATTATTAATCCAAGTCTCTGATATTGCTATGATGTTGAAATGATTCTTATATTGACTCAAATATTCTTTAATACTGCTGAAGTTGGCATAAAGACGTCTGTTCTTCAAGTGGATAATTGATATATTGGAATTGCTCACACGTATAATAACTACAGCTATTATCAATATTGATAAGTAAATTATTTTCAGGATCAATATTATTTAATTATCCTGAATTCTATACTATTTGTATACAAAAGTATTTAATTCTAAACCAGGCATTAGTGATGCACAAGCCAGTGCATTATGTTATTTGTGAGAAGTGTAGGTTATTTTGCTATTTGACAGAGAAGCTCTTAGCATTAGAGGAGCGCATCCAGAGAGTCTAAAGAGAAGTATTGAGTGCGAAAGCAATCCAGGTTCTGTAGGGGAAAGTCAGGATGCCCCCAGGTGGAATTAGCATTTCCCCAATTCTGGCATTAGACCCCTGACAGCAGGGTGAGTGGGTGACGACTGAGCGGCATACTCACAAAGCCAAAGCTAACGCTAATGCTCGCCAATGGGAGCACCATTCTTCACCGCTTCACGTGTCCAACAGGTTTGCTCTTCTCAGCGAAGCACCCGCTGAGAAACCCGAAAGAGCTCTGGTTATAGTATACTCTATTCTTCAGCATGTAAAATTAGCCAGACCTTTGGGGGCACCAGCAGCATAGGTTATGTGTATACCAGGAGCCAGGGCACCATAGCAGGTCAGCTTAGGTTTTAGGAAAGCACAGGTTCTCTAAAATAGTTTTTCACATAAGAGCTAATGATATACGCTTTCGACAGTCAGAGGTTACTAAGAGTAATACTATAGAGGTTTGTAAATTAGCAAAGGCAATGTCCGATGCAGTAACATGCTCTGGCTCCAATCCAATGCGGTGTGGCAATGTAGCCTACAGCAGGTTATGGTCGCTGAACTGCTGGATGTCCGAGTGGTGCTCCAAAAACAATGTGGGCTTCATACATAATTAGAGCAATTTTGAGGGCAAGGCTGGCCTGTTAGGGATGGTATCCATCCCACTCGGGAAGGTGCTGCTCTCATTTCTTGTATTTTAGGTCATAGTCTCAGAACAGCACGAGTTATCAAGTGACTGTCCAGAGCCAAGGCCATGACAGACAGGCTAAACCGACCGTCTGCTAGCTGCACAGAGTCGTCACTCAGAATCCATCAAATTAGGACTGTGTCTGTTCTCAGAATTCTCAGAAAGTCTGTTTAAGTAACCTGATTAACATTAAATTAACCTGTTAGCCTTCGACACAGATTTTGTGGCTCACAGCTGAAATGCCCTACCTAAATTTAAATGTTAACAGTTCCTAATAAAAGGGCTTTATACACAATTTAAATATCTCTAAAAAGAAGACACTTTGAGCTTTACTGTCCATTATTCACTGTTGATATTGTAAACAAAAAAATAATAAGTTATAGATGCTTAAGTACTGTACAAAAGAAATTCCTTAAATAATTTTTCCCCTTCATAAATAAATACATGAAATCTGTCCTATAGCAATCCAAAAAAGTAATGGGATGAAAGCCACATGTCTCATGAGTTTATATTTTAAATTTAATGAAGATATCATAAAAAATGAGATTCCTACAAACATCTATCTACGACTATGTCTGTTTCGCCCTCCCTACCCAAATTTTAGGACTCACAGCTGAAAACATGTACCTGAATTTAAATGTTAACATTCCTGATAAAAATTAGCTACATACACAATTTAAATATCTTTGGAAAGAAGACACTTTGAGCTTTACAGTCTATCATTAAAGTTAATTTTGCTCAAAAAGATATTTAGTTATAGATGATAACGTGTCATAGATATACCTTTCCTCCAATGAACGTTATTTTTATTCCATATATAAATACATGAAATCAGTCCTGGAGCAATCCAGAAAAGTACTGTGTTGAATGCCACATGTCTCATGAATTTATATTTCAAATTCTATGAAGATTTTTATAACAAAAGAGATTCCTACAAACATTTATCTGAGACTGTGTCTGATCCTTTTCCTCCTCCCCCTGTTTGAGAGACACCTGCTAAACTCAGGTGATTTACATTTTACATTTGCGGCATTTAGCAGACGCCCTTATCCAAAGCGACGTACAAAAGTGATTTAAATCTCTAGTAGTGAATAAATCTTACACTGGTACGCAAGAATACAAACTCAATATAAATATAACTCGAATTCTACAAACTTGATCATTCATACTCTATTCATACAGTCTGCATATTAATAAATAGCTGACTATTAAAGGCTTTTGTTCTACATGTTTGGGGATATTCATATTGATTTGGCATTCATATTGATGGCCAGGTAGCCAGACAAGCTCTTGTTCTACAGTCATGACCATTCATATTGATGTCTGGCCATTCCAATCTCAACAATACACACACACACACACACACACACACACACACACACACACACACACACACTTACTTTTCAAGCATTTCTCTTAGAAAAACAAACAGGCAATAAAACCAATAAAATCATATAAAGCGAGATTTATTGTAACTTACAGATGTAGAGCTACATGTATCTGTTGTTACTCCGCCCCCAAAAATGCTTTTTGTGCAAATCTCAGATAAAACAACTTATTTGATTGTCCATATTTTCCTTGTTTTCTTTTTTTTTTTTTGTAAACAAAGTCCAGTTAGCATGAGCTATAAACAGCTGTTTATGTTTACCTGAGAGCTGCATCACTTTCCTGGTTCGTCACTGCTTCTACAGTGCTTCAGCCAGTAATAGTTTGTAAAGAGTAATAAAACCAAGCCTCACACACATGGAGAATAAAATCCTCCCATATATCGTTAGAATCCTGCACTTATTGGCTACATTGTCACTCAGTCATTTTGTTTCCATTTTGTTACTGGCTGGAATTAAAAGGTTTAAAATGAGAGGTGGCGTATAAAAAAAACATGGCGACACCTGCAGAGAGAGTAGAGGCTCCACCCAAGATTTATACTCTTTAACTTTTTTATTATCATTTTCTTTCACTTTTTTGTGGTCTTAACCGTTTTGTAACATTATATTCTACCAGCCATATTTGTTTCTTGTCACCAAGATGTAATTTTTTATGTGAAAGTTATTCGGAAATATATAAACACAAACACCAACCGAAGTTCTTTGACGTAAAGAAAGGAATAAACATCTAAATTACAACAATATTGTTTGGAGCAGAAATGCTTTACGGCATGTTGTTCACTGAACCCTTATCTTTCCTAATAAACCGGGATTAGCAGCAGTGGATGTGTTTGTGAGTCGTTTTTACAATATTAATAGTAGTATTAATAGTAGTGCGTTTTTTTTATGCATGTTGTTATTGTGTACTGCTCACACAAATTCAGTAAATACATTCGTTATACGTTTTCCATTGGAAAACAGTGATCTGAAATCGCTGCTTGAGACTTAGAGATTTAAAATGATGTATAGTTAGTCATGGTTACTCTTCTCCCTTTTTATTTAATCTATTGTTAAACATTAACACCTGAGAACAATTGGCTATTAGTTGAGTTCATGCAACCACAAAGCCTAAGAGGTTAAATAGGACTGAATGCACAGTCAGCACCTCTGATCTAAAGATAGGATTGTTGGATATTAGATCTCTCACATCAAAAGCATCATAATGTCATTTCACGGCCGCGCGGCGGTACGACGTCCTCTTCGCGGCCAGGTGACAATGTAATGTCACCCTCACCAAGACACTGGAGCGTCCACGGGACTCCCGGAACAGGGCGGTAACTCTAAAGCAGTGTGAAGCTCTCCTGGAAACTCAGGAGCGAAGAGGAATCCTTGAGGCGGATCGAAGCTCTCCTGGAAGCCCTGGAGCGGCGCGGAGCTCTTGTCGAAACTCTGGAGTGGAGCTGAGCTCACCTGGGGTCTCTGGAGCAGAACTGAGCTCTCCTTAAAGCTCCGGAGAGGTGCTCTCGGATACACACTGGAGCGGAGAGGAGTTTATGGGGACTCTCTGGAGTGGAGAGGAGCTCACCGGGATGCTCTGGGACAGAAAGGAGATCACCTGGAGGTCCTGGGGCAGAGCTGCGCTCACCTGGAAGCCCTGTGACTTGACTTGACTGTGGTGGAGCTGTGCTCTCTTGGAGGTCCTGGAGCAGGATAAGGATCTCCTGGAGCCCTGGGGCGAAGTGGTCCTGGAGGGCCTGGAGCAGGGTCTGGAGCAGGGTGGAGATCCCCCTGAGGGCCTGGGGTGGAGCAGAGCTCTCCAGGTAACTCTGGTGTGGGACAGAGCTCTCCGGGAAACACTGGAGCGGATTTGTGCTCTCTGGAGCGGGAGAGAGATGGTGAAGATCCACGGTTGACCATCTCTAGTTTCCTGGTAAGAAGCCGGATAAACTGTGTGCACGAGCCGAATTCACCTCCAGTCGCATTCCTTAACTCACTGGCCAGAGAGAGAGATTCTCCAGACAGTAGATAAATGTGGAGCGCGATTTTGCCTACTTCAGTGGGGTAAGAGAATGAATAAAAGTCCATGTATTCACAGACGCTCCGTATAAATCCGTCCCATATTGCCAGAAAAGCAAGCCGGGAATTCCATCATACACTACGGGGTGCATGGCGCCGCCGCGCTTGCATGTTCCCGAACCGGCAAAGATGAATCGCGAGGGACAGCAGCACGCTTCCAGGAGTTTCCAGAGGCGGAGCTTGGCTATCGCGGCAGAGCGAATCCTCCCTCCGAGGCTCGGGTCGCGCAGGGACCACGGCGGCAACCCGATGATATCCCTGTCTTTTTTTTATATAATCCTTTTCAGGAGGTTCGTTATTCTTTCAGGGTGCGAGTGAAACAGGAGGATAAGAGTGAGGGAGAGAGATACACACAAGCACACACACACGCCCTCACACGCACACGCGCACGGCAGTCCTTAGGCTGAGAGAGTCCAAGGTGCGCTTGAGAAGCGTTGCTGATCCGAGATGCGCAGGGAGGAGAAGCGTCGCCGGTACAGGAGAGCAGAGTCCGAATGGAACGGATCGCATAGAGTCCTGCATGAAACACTGAACACAAACATACAGCAATACGTAACGTCCAACACATCCAAGATGAATCACAAGGGACAGCAGCACGCTTCCAGGTGTTTCCAGAGCTTGGCTATCGCGACAGAGCGAATTAACGAGGAGTGAGTGTTAGTGAGGGGTTTATGTAGGAGCGGGGTGGAGTGATGATGAGTCCCAGGTGTGCATAGTTAAGCCTGGAGCTCCAGAGATAGTGGAGGCATGAGAGACAACAAGCCCCAGGTGTGCGTGGTTAAACCTGGAGCGTTAGGGAGAGTGTAGGCATGAGAGCCACAAAAAGGGGCTGCCAAGTTTGGGCTGCAGTATTTATCCAGCACTGTGACATCTGTGAATTAATGTTCGTTAATGTAAAACCAGATTCCGCCACCTTTTATTTTGCTCGGTGTAAGTGATCCTAAAGGAAGAGTACAGTAAGAGTGTAGTGGAGGTGAAGAGAGTTTCTGATAGGGTGATGAACATGAAGCTGGAGTTTGAAGGGGCTATGATAAATGTCATTAGTGCTTATGCTCACAAGCGGGTTGGAAATAGAGGAGAAGGAAAGATTCTGGAATGAGTTAGATGAAGTGGTAGAAGGTGTACCTAGGAATTAAATACTGGGGATTGGGGGAGATTTAAATGGGCATGTAGGTGAAGGGAAAAGAGGTGATAAGGAGGTGATGGGTAGGTATGACTTTAAAAAGAAAAATGTGGAAGGGCAAATGGTGGTAGATTTTGCTAAAGGGATGAAAATGGCAGTGGTGAATACTTATTTTAACAAGAAGGAGAAGCATAGGGTAACCTATAAGAGTGGAGAATGGGGCACAGAGGTGGACTATGTTCTATGTAGGAGATGCCACCTAAAGGAGATTGGAGACTGTAAGGTGTTGGCTGGGGACAGTGTAGCTAGACAGCATCGAATGGTGGCCTGTAGGATGGCTTTGGAGGTGAAGAAGAAGAGGAGATTGAAGACTGAAAGAAGAATGAGATGGTGAAAATTAAAGCAGGAAGACTGTAGTGAGAGACCTCAGGGAAGAGGTCAGAAAGGGGCTCGGTGGTGGTGATAAAGTGCTGGATGATTGGGCAATTACGGCAGAAGTAATATGGGAAACAGCTAGAAAGGTACACGGTGTGATATTTGGAAATAGAAAGGAAAACAAAGAGACATGGTGGTGGAATGAGGAAGTGCAGGAAACCATGAGGAGAAAGAGCCTGGCAAAACAGAATTGATATCAACAGAGTGATGAGAAAATTAGGCAGGAGTACAAGGAGATGATAAAGAGGGTTGTGGCAAAAAGCCAAGTAAAAAAGGCATATGTGGAGCTGTATGAGAAGTTGGACATTGAGGCAGGAAAAAAGGTTTTGTACTGATTGGTCAGGCAGAGGGACCAAGCTGGGAAGGAATGTTCTGCAGTTTAGAGCAATAAAGGATAGAGATGGAAATGTGTTGACTAGTGAGGAGAATGGAGGTTCTTTCAGAATAAGGGAGATGTGCAGACCTGCATTAACTACAGGGGAATAAAGTTAATCAGTCACACTATGAAGTTATGGGAAAGAGTAGTGGAAACCAGGCTGAGAGAAGAGGTGACCATCTGTGAGCAACAGTATGGTTTTATGCCGAGGAAGAGCACCACAGACGCATTATTTGCTTTAAGAATGTTGATGGAGAAGTATAGAGAAGGTTAAAAGGAGTTAAATTGTGTGTTTTTGGATTTAGAGAAAGCATATGACAGGGTGGAGAGAGAGGAGTTGTGGTATTGTATGAGGAAGTCTGGTCTGTCAGAGAAGTATTTGAGGGTGTTGCAGGACATGTATGAGGACAGTGTGACAGCAGTGAAGTGTGCAGTAGGAACGACAGACTGGTTCAAGGTGGAAGTTGAACTGTGTTAAGGATCGTCTCCCGGGGTCAACAGTGCAAAGTAATGGAGAGTGTGTTAGAGAAGTGAAGAAAAGAGTGCAGGCAGGGTGGAGTGGGTGGAGAAGAGTGATAGCAGGAGTGATTTGTGATAGAAGAGTATCTGTGAGAGTGAAAGGGAAAGTTTATAGGACTGTGGTGAGACCTGAGATGTTGTATGGATTAGAGACAGTGGCACTGAGTAAAAGACAGGAGATAGAGTTGGAGGTAGCAGAGCTGAAGATGTTGTGGTTTTCATTGGGGGTGACGACGATGGACAGGATTAGAAATAAGTTTATTAGATGGACAGCGCATGTAGGATGTTTTGGAGACAAGGTGAGGGAGGTGAGATTGAAATGGTTTGGACATGTGCAGAGGAGGGACATATATCAGTAGGAGAATGCTGAGGATGGAGCCACCAGGAAGGAGGAAAAGAGCAAAGCCGGTTTATGGATGTATTTAATTCTGACTGCATATCTTCTGCAAATGATATTGTAATTTTTATTGTATTTATTTTCTGGATTACTAAATGTATTCCACTACCTTATTCTTCTTTAACTTATTTGTATTTATCCAGCTCTTCCAGATTCTTACTGAATCACCTAGACTTGTTCTGGCGTTCAATTCATCTTAATCAATCTTTTTACAATTTGTAGTTCATGTAGATTGTATTATTTTTTTTATTTTTTTTACCTTTCTAGCAATGTCGGCATTTTTTCTTAGTCAAGTGTTCATTTAAAAACAAAATCTGTGCCCTTCAATCATCTTCCCTGTTTCAACAACTCAATTTTATGCTTCCTGTTAGCAAAGCGAATGATAATGTTTGGTTTATTCATTTTAAATATTTGAGGGAGAGAATGACAGTGTAGTCAATGGAAGGAACCACAGAGCCAATTCCTCTTTTAACCATGCCCACACAGCTAGAGTACACTCAAAGTGCAGTTTTTACTTCAGCACATTTCCAAAAAACAATAAACAAAGCAAAAACAGACACACAATTAAAGCAAGTTTACACTGTATATGTTTGCGTGTGTGCTGCATGATCTATCAGCTTAGCCACCCCCTCTCACCTAAAGCAAAAAGGGTCTGGCGTAATAAATTAGCAAGTTCACAGCAAGTTGTATTCTGCATATAACCATGTTTGTGACAAATAAAAATCTTGAATCTTGAATATACAAAGCTTTAGAGTAACAGTGACCAGCACATACGTGAATGTTTTCATCTTCAAGCTCACCAGCCACTTTACAGGAAATGTTTTTGCAGAAAGGTGTGAAAAAGGCAGAACCTTCAAAGCAAGCCAGGAGCTTGCGTATGCCTTTTTACTTTTGGGTTATTTATAGCAATTTCTTAGCTATAGATAGAATTTTGAAGATTTTGCTGAAATGCCATAATCCAAAATATATGTGATGTTCGGGTGTCCAAATAGTTTTGGCCTTGTGGAAATGTACAAGCTGGATATTTGATTATGCCATGCTCTTTCTTTTACCTCAAATGTTATTTTTATGAAAACACTCATAGGTTCAATGTTGCAAATGCCTAACTGTAGGAATATGGGTTTTAAATAATCAATTAATTATAACAATAAGTGATATTTTACACAGGTTATCAGAATGGAATCTTCTTACAGAATTCCCATAACAGTCACGATGTAAATTTTGCTGATGTGAATCCTGCAACTCACACAAACTACAAGTTAAAGACTTGAAAAAGACCAGGGGATCTTTATTTTACATTTCTTCAACATTTTCCATTATAGACTTATATAGTTGTAGGAGCCTTATGTGGTTTTTCTGTTGTAGCACATACTCTACTCTCGATATTTCTTTATCAACATCAAGGCAATTCCACCCTAAGAAGCTGTCATTCACTGTTGTTTTTCCACAAAGTTAGAGACTGTTGTTTAAAAATTCAGGACGTTGTTTTAAAATATTTTACAGTTTTTAAACCCCCACTACAGCCCACTTGACAGCAACCTCTATGCTATTTAAAGTCACAGAAGTCACACTTTTCACACTTACTTATTCTAGTGTGAATTACTCATGACCACCATCTGCATGAATTCATGCCCTGTGCTGCTTCCACCTGTTTGGCTGATCAGAATATACACATGCACTGGTGTTCCTCGTAAAGAGGATAGTGAGTGTTTATCTTCCTGATGCAATCAATAATTTTTACAAGGCATTTTTCTACCGATATACCCCATATCACTCCTCTAAACATCTTAATCTAGCCCCATCACCATGTCTCCAAAACGTCCTACAACTCAAATCTAATCCTGTCCATCGTCGTCACTCAAATGAAAATCTCAGCATCTTCAGCTCTGCTGACTTCCTGTCTTTTACTCAATGCCACTGTCTCTAAACCATACAACATCTCAGGTCTCATCACAGTCCTTTAAACTTTCCCTTTCACTCTCACAGATACTCTTCTATCACAAATCACTCCTGCTATCACTCTTCTCCACCCACTCCACCCTGCCTGCACTCTTTTCTTCACTTCTCTAACACACTCTCCATTACTTTACACTGTTGACCCCAGGTACCTGAACTCCTCCACCTTCTCCACCTCTTCTCCCTGCAACCGCACCCCTCCACTGCCCTCCCTCTCATTCACACACATGTACTCTGTCTTACTCCTACTGACTTTCATTCCCCTTCTCAGCAGCACGTACCTCCACCTCTCTAAGCTCTTCTCCACCTGCTCTCTACTCTCACCAAAAATCACAATATTATCCACAGACATTATAGTCCACTGAGACTCCTGTTTGACCTCGTCTTTCTACCTGTCCATCACCACTGCAAACAGGAAAGGGCTCAGAGCCGATCCTTGATGCAGTCCAACCCCCAACTTTAAACCAGTCTGTCGTTCCCTTTTGCACACTTTACTGCTGTCACACTGTCCTCATACATGTCCTGTACCACCCTCACATACTTCTCTGACACACCAGACTTCCTCATACAATACCACAACTCCTCTCTCCACCCTGCTTTGTCTAAATCCACAAACAACTTCTTCTGACCTTCTCTATACTTCTCCATCAACATTCTCAAAGCAAATATTGCATCTGTACAGATTTATATATAAATGCTGATAATATAAATATTAACTTCCTCCTTGAAGTAAAAGAGAAAAAAATGTGTAAAAACCACATACAGATTCTCAGAAATGAATTCTAGGGAGGGGACTGAAGAAACGTAGTGCTTTTTGTACATCCTGCTTCACTACAGGACGGAATACAATTAGAGATGAGTGAAACGGTTTATGAAAACTCTGGTGGTTTTGCAGACAGGAGGTTACCTGTTCAAAGGAATAAAAATAATTTGTCTGAAGAAATCTACATGAATAATGTTTCAGAAACTTCAGGTATGTTTACATATATATATATATCTGTATATTTGTACATTTATACAGCATATCATGACCTCACATTTGAAGGAAGTCTAAGTCAACAGATTTAGTAACACAAATATATAATATAGATTCATCACACACAGAATAAGATTTTTTAGGTGTTTATTTCTTTTCATTTTGACGATTTTGGCTCACAGCAAATGAAAACCCGAAATTCAGTATCTGAGAAAATGTGAAAATTGAGAAAAAGTTTAATATTGGAGACTCATGCTGTCACACTCTAATCGGCTCATTAAATCCAAACACCTGCAAAGGTTTCCTGAGTCTTTAAATGGTGTATCAAACTGGTTCAGGCTACACAATCATGGGGGAAGACTGCTGACTTGACAGTTGTCCAGAAGACAATCATTACCTCCCTGCACATGGAGGGTGAGACACAAAAGGTCATTGCTGAAGAAGCTGCTGTTAACAGACTGCTGTATCCAAACATATTAATGGAAAGTTAAATGGAAGGAAATAATATGGTAGAAAAAGGTGAAATGGAGCCCATTCAAGAATTTGTGGAGATTCACAAAGAGTGGACTGCAGCTGGACTTAGTCCTTCAAGAGCCACAACACACAGACGTATTTATGTGCTACAACTGATGCATTCCTTATGTCAAGCCACTCATGAACCAGAGACAGTGTCAGAGGTGTCTTCCCTGGGCAAAGGACAAAAAGCACTGGACTGTTGTTCAGTGGGCCAAAGTCAAAGTCATTTCATTTGGAAATCAGGGCCCCAGAGTCTGGAAGAAGAAGAGAGGAGAGGCACAGAATCCAAGTTGCTAGATTTCCAGTGTAAAGTTTGCACAGTCAGTGGTGTTTTGGGGAGTCATGTCATCTGCTGGTGTTGGTCCACTGTGTGTTTTATCTGGTCCAAGGTCAGCACAGTTGTCTTCCAGGACGTTTTAGACCACTTCTTGCTTTCCTCTTCTGACCAGCTTTATGGAAATGCTGATTTCATATTGTTAAGTGGACAAAGAGAAACAAAAGACCAAAAGTTCACTATAAATGTTTTTTGATTGGTATTATGAAGTATTCAGATTTTTTTTGATCTGAGAAAAAGTTTTTTGATGATATTTTTGAGAAAAATCATCACAAATTAAAAGAAATAAACACTTGAAATACATCAGTCTGTGTGTGATGAATCTATATAATATACAAGTTTCAATTTTTGTATTAAATTACAAAAATAAATAAACATTTTAATGATATTCTAATTTATTGAGATGCTGATGGATAGATTTTACAAAAAAATAAAAAAATTATAAAATATTTTTTTTTTCTTCTTTAAGCTTTAGCACCCAGCACTGGAGGATACAGATGTTACAGACTGGCTGTGGTGTGTCTGCTCATGCTGGTAGTTTTCTTGCTGGCTGCTACTGCAATAATGTGGATAAAAATTAACAACCTGACTATTGTGAAAAAACAGTTAGAGACCAGTTATAACAACCTGACTGCCAGGACAGAGCATTTAAAGACCGGATTCAACAACCTGACTACAACAAGAGACCAGTTAGAGACCAATTTCAACAAACAGACTGCAGAAAGAGACCAGTTACAGAGGAAGGCAGTGGAACTAGAAAAGGGGTTTTCCCAATTGAGTAAGTGAACGGTTGTTAATGACGTCTTACACACAGCAAATTTGCAGTGGGTCAGAAACACTAGTTATGTTCCTTTTGGACCTGTATTTATTAAGACCAAATAACCACTAGAGGCAGCATTTAACCACCTAAATACCTTCCATATGACCTATTCAGAAGTGAAGACTTTTTGGCACTTCTGTGTGGGAAAGCCTGATGATAGTTCAGTGTGAAAACCTGCTCACAGCATCAATCAAAGGGTCTCAAGATACCTAAAGTTACTTATATACATATATATATTAGCCTCTCGCTCATGTGACGGGTGGAACACATGCACCAGGAGAGCGTTTTTTGGTGAATTTGCGGTATTTTATATCCAGTACACAGGAGTGATCGGGGAAACTGACAAGTGAAGGCGTGTTAGAGTGCGTTTTATAGTTTGTTGGTTGTCGATGGCTTAAACTCGGAGGTGGGTGAGAGTGGCGCCACCCTTTGGTCTGATTTGATCGGTTCCACGACTGGCCAAGGGTAGTTGAGATCCCGTCCTGCCTATACAGTTGGGTGCTCTGGAACTGTGGCTATGTAGGGAGCTCTAGCGAACTGTAGACGGGGGAATGAGCCAGTTTTGTCACTGCTGTGGTTCTCCCCTCTGTAACTGAATTTGCTGCTTCCTACAAGGAAAAAAAGAGAGAAAACTTCCAATAGTTGGGAGCCAGACATTCTCCGACCACACACACACACACACACACACACACACACACACACACACACACACACACTGTCTTTTGTGGCTCCTTTGATATCCTTCAGGCGACTCAGGGATCGGGGATGGTGGAGAATTTCCTTGATGGGCCACTCCGCCTTCTTGGCATGTGCACTGCGACTCTCCACAACACAGTACTGTCTGTTCAGCACCCATCTAGCAGTTGGGTTTAGCCATGGTCAAAATATATATATTTTAATATTTATTTGAATACAAAATAAATATATATATTCACTGGAGATCAAAATTAGAGAACAATTTATAAACAATTGAACAATTCTGAAATTATGTCATCTTCATTGCTCAACAGTTAAATGCTTAGGATGGAGCCACCAGGTAGGACTAAAAAAGGAAGGCCAAGAAGGAGGTTTATGGATGTGGTGAGGGAAGACATGCAGGTAGTTGGTGTAAAAGAGGCAAATGTAGAGGACAGGGTGGTATGAAGGCAGATGATCCGCTGTGGCAACCCCTAATGGGAGCAGCCGAAAGAAGAAGAAGAAGATTGCTCAACAGTTGAAGGAGATTTTGTCCTGTCTATACCATGCTATCAGATCACCTTTTTTTCACAAAATAACTAAGGGATTTAAAAAAAAAAACATTTTTTTTTTCAATTAGTAGAAAGTGTCCAGGCCTCTGCTCTGAATGAATTCAGCACATCTGCGGCCACAGGACAGCACTAAGCTCTGGTGTGATTTTGGTCCATTCTTCTACCTGTCTCCTCCACAGTTCGGTGACTGTAGTGGGTTTCTTGGCCATAACTTTTATCGCCAAGGATTTTCCAGAGGTTCTCTATTGGGTTGAGATCAGCACTCTGGGCAGGCCATGTCATTATTTCAATGTTTTCAGTTTTAAGGAACTGCTTTACCCGTTTTGCTGTGTGACATGGAGCGTTGGTCTGCATGAACACTGCGAGCTGATTGGGTGATGAAGGCAGGGAAGGAACCATATGTTGTCGTTGAAGGTTCTGATAAACATTTGCATTCTCTCTGCCATGTAGCTGTATAAGAGGCCCAACTCCTGCTGCAGAAAACATGCCCCAAACCATGACACTTCCTCCTCCATTTTTCACCGACTTCTTTACACACTTTGGGTTCAGTCTTTATCCAGTTTGTCGCTGAACATAATGTTTTCCATTGGACCCAAATAAATTAAACTTGCTTTTATCACTGAAGTGAACTTTGAACTTTCAGTCCAAATGCTCTTAAACGTCGAGACACTGTATGACGAGACAGATCCCTACCCTGTGGAGCGCTGAACTGGTGAGCAATTCCAGCTGCAGTGTGGAAACGATTGCCCATTGAGATTCTCCGCAGGATCCTGTCCTCTCTTGTATTTGTCTTCCGTGGACGAACAGCCTTCTTGGCCGACTTGAATGAGTTTTTGATGTTGTAAAGATTTAATGTTCTTGAAATCACAGATTTGGAACGACCAACTTGTCTTGTTATAGCTGATAGGTTCGTCCCTTTGGCCTTTATCTGGACAACCTGCTGCCGGAGGCTTTGTCACTTTAGAACGGCCCACCATCTTGCAGAGTCAGTGGAAGTTAGGCTGCCAGTTAAATAGGGGTTGACAGATAATCAAGGAAATTAGCACCAGGTACCAGATTAAACCAATAACTGGGAGGAATCTGAAAGTGTTCTCTAATTTTGATTAGTGTGTTTTATGCAAAGTAATGTTGTTTTTGGAAATGCCTTAGTTATTTTGTGGAAAAGGTGTTCTGGTAGCATGGTATAGACAGGACAAAAACTCCTTTAACTGTTGAGCAATGAAGATGACATAATTTCAGAATTGTTCAATTGTTTATAGAACTTTTTAAAGGAACATTTTTGTTGACAGAACATGAAAAAAGTACACATTCTCACATTCTCAGTTGCACTTATTTACTAGAAACTTATGGCATTTAATTTAATTGGCAAGGAAAACAAGTCAGAGTGTTTCCTCAGTCAGTTTATATGTATATAGGACTGCAGATGAAGCTTGATGAGCATTATACTGGTATTATATTAGTTAACCACACCTGCAGCACACTGCTTCTATGGAACATTGAGTGCGTGCCAAATTGTTTTCTTTTTTGTGGGCTTTTATGGTGATGAAACTAGAGGCAGGGATGCAAATATTCCTTTTTTAAATACACATTTTTGAGCAAGTACTGGTACTAATAAAATTAGGAATCATAGTTTTTTAAAGCAGGGTATCACAATACCTTTTTAGTATACTTCGACCGGTGCAACACTAATCATAAGATGAGCTATATGAATCAAGGTAAACCATGCCATTGTTTAACTTATAGTTGGATAGAATTCCCAGACTTTTTTCCAATGCACATATAAATTATTCGAAAATATTTTAAATAAATATATCAATATCAACTGAAACTGCTCCAGTCAAATGAGATGAACTCCTTCTACCACTAGGGGTCCCTGCACATGCACAGTCAGGAGTGTGTTGGAAAATACTGTGTGCACCACCTTTTTAACACCATACCTGGAAGGAGGATGTAAAAAAAACTCAACGCAATTGCTAAATTTGATTATATTGTGATATTGTGCTGTTATAAAGCATGTACTGTACTGTGGTGTCTGTACAGAGGAAGACAATAACACACCAGGATGGAGATACTTCAACTCCAGTATTTACTATATTTCTACTGCAAAGAAGATCTGGCTTAAAAGCAGAGAGGAGTGCAAGCAAAGAGGAGCAGACCTGGTGATCATAAGCAATGGAGAAGAACAGGTAAACCCAGTAGATATGGAGGGAGAAAACAATTATTTTGAGCCAGTTTTTTTTTTTATATTCTATTTTAAGACAATAATTTTTTATCACACTTTTAACAGGGGACATTGTCACAAAGCAGCTCAGAGAAGTTGTTTATGAGAAAAAGCATGTCCCACATCCATTGTCGACTATTCAAGGTACAAACAAATGCACCTTCTGGTCAAAGTTGTGGTTTTTAATAGACCAAAAATTCACTCTGATACGTTGGCATGATACCATTAATTGGTTTATATATGTCAATCAAAATGAGATTAGATTAGGAGCCTATGCAGTGTGGATAAGATGGCATAGCTTCTGGTTTTAGTAAAAACTCTTGCTGCTGCATTCGGGATTAATTGGAATTTGTTATTTTTAGCTTTTACAGTAAGCTATTTTTTTTTTCTGCCTACTTTTTCGACCTCATATTTCTTATTTTAGCAACATTTTTAAAATGAAAGAAGCATATTCCAGTAATATCTATGTGAATTAAAGATCATTAAACACCAAGGTCATTTACTGATGCACATGATAAAACAGAAAGTCCGTACACAAATACAATCAATACGTTTTCTTCTAGCTGCATATTATACACTTCTGTCCTGTCAGAATTAATAAAAGAAAGTTAATAAGCATCTACTGTGTAAAGTGCTTTAGGCTTTGAGCAGCCTTATTAAGCTGGAGGTTTTCTTCAGCATAACAGTAAGGCTAATGCCATGTTATGCTAGGGTGAATACTGTCAGAAAACTGTCAAATACTGTAGGCCACTGCAGCTACTGGTGGATACTGGTGGAAAATATGAGGCTTGCTGAGCTGTCGATTTTGGCTACATTTGCCTGGATCATCCTCTCATTTATCTGCATGACCGATGCAGCCACAATGCTTCACTATAAAACATCAGATCTTCTTCAACTTCAATCTCGTCACTCCGAGCTGCCATCCGTACTACTCTAATATAAAGATATAATTTACATTCCTCGCCATAAATACGTCCACCAGGGTTCTCGTCGGAGCCACAACTTTGATAATTCTAGAGCAATACCTCACTATGGCCTTCAAAACCTCGTCCACCAAGAAAAACTTCATGATGTGTCAGCCACAGTGTGTTGCGCACCCTGTCAGGTCTGCTGTTACAGGTACTGTTGCAAGTTCTTTTTTTTATTTTGGAGTATGGAACTTGCGAACATTATTAAATAACGGTCCTGTGCGCCATGATTTTATTATGTGACCATTATTTTGATTCCAATGGTCAACTCAGATTAGACTTGGCAGCATAAAATAATAAATTTTGTGCAGCTTAATCAATCTTCCCCTCTGGGATGCACTCATAAAAAAAATGTATAAAAAGAAATGGAATGTGCCTCACATATCTGCACCTCATTAAATTTATCTTTTTGAGTCCATGGTTCTCCAGATCAGTGGTCCAGTTCTGACCATTCTTGTTATTGTTCACCATCCTCCTAAGGTCAATACATTGGAACCTCAATACGCATGAACTTAAGACTCGCAACCTCGATAGTTTGCGACTTTTCATTCGGAACTGGACAAAGAGTAAGAGTAAGACTAAGACTTAGAGTTTGTACTAATAAATTACATAAAATTTTTTTGAAAAACTATTGTATTATATTATTGGTTCTATGACCCCACACGAGTATCAAGGTTGCACTTTACTAACTTTTTCAATCTTTTAAACTTATATCATTTTACTGTTTCTTTAAATTATTACATACACAAAGGATTTTCTGTCTTGTCTTAATAGTCTTGACATACAGCAATATAAAAGCTCATCTCAAAGGCCACAGAATGGATCTAGTTTGTTATTCTGGTATTACTTCCAAAAGTCTTACAGGTTTTAACCTAACATTTTCTGACCATTTTCTGGTTTCCAATCTGTCGCGTACCATCTCATTCTGAAATATTAGGAAAATTGACATAATGACATTTACAGATGGACTTATTACTCCCCTCAGCAAAGACTATTTACAACCCCAGATGGACTGGTATCTCACGACAATGATGCACCTATAAAATCCAGGTCTGTTTTATTTTTTAAATCCTAAAATACAGAAGCCCAGGTGAGAATAGAGCTCAGGAAGATCAAGGTGAGGGAGTCTGGAGCATCAGCTTAATCATCCTTAAGACTTGTGCAGACCAGATGTGTGGCATATTGCTGTACATGTTTGACCTGAGATTGAAGCTGGGGAAGGTGCCACAGCTATGGGAAACATCCTGAGTGGTGCCTGTACCAAAGACACCGCACCCAAAAGACTTTGGGGACTACCGACCAGTAGCACTGACCTCCCATCTGTTGAAGTCATTGGAGAGGCTGGTGCTTACTCATCTCCGACCTCTGGTGAGCCCATCAATGGATAACACCAACCTTTATCCGTTTGCCTACCAACCTGGCATTGGAGTGGAAGACGCTGTCATCTTCCTCCTAGATCGGGCTTTTCAGCACATGGAAAAGGCTGGAAGCACAGTAATAGTCATGTTTTTTGACTTCTCTTGTGCTTTTAACAACATCCAACCTGCGCTACTGAGGGATAAGATGGTGTACATGGTGTACCATCATCTATCTAACTGGATATTACCTCACAGACCGACCATGATCGTGATTGTGAATCTGACATGGTTGTCTGCAACACTGGCGCCCCGCAGGGAATAGTCCTGACTCTGTTCCTCTTCGCTGTCTACACTACAGACTTCATGTTTAGCTCAGCAACCTGTCACCTGCAGAAGTTCACTGATGATGTCTGTCTGATTACAGATGATGATGACAGGGAGTACAGAACTTTGTGGACTGGTGCCAATGAAGCTGCATCCAAATAAATGCGGGGAAAACCAAAGAACTAATGATTAATTTTCGTAAAACACAAACAAACTTCATTATCACCAGTAAACATTAAAAGAAAGGACATTGTGAAAGGACGGAGTGCAGGGAGAGCTACTAAAGACATTTTTTGACACTGTGGTGGCCTCAGACATCTTCTATGGTGTGGTGCAGCAGCATCTCTACTGCAAACAGGAAGAGACTGGACAAGCTGATCAGGAAGGCCAGCTCAGTCTTGGGAATTCCAACTGGAGGATAGTAACTAAACTATCATCATTACTGAAGAATGACTCTCACCCCCTGTATGAAACAGTTTAATCTTTGCAACATAATGTATAATTACAAAATAAAAAGAGTCCACCAATAAGAAGGTATCCTATCAAACATATTGCAAAGAATAATTCCCAAGACTGATCTGGCCTTCCTGATCAGCTTGTCCAGTCTCTTTCGACTCTGATCAACTCAGTCATTCGGAAATCTAAATCAACTGCCTGTCGGTTGGACCCCCGTCCAACTCAATTAGTCACAGTGTGTCTGTCAGTTCTTTTGGCTTTATTCACTGAGACCATCCATTCTGCTCTCACTTTCGGCACCGTTCCCAACATCTTTTAGACTTCATTAATAACTCCTATAATCAATGTCCCAGGTGCTGGTCCAAATAATTTCCATCTAATTTCCAATCTGCCATTTTTTTCCAATATTCTAGAAAAGGTAGTTTTGGTTCAGGTGCACAATCACCTAACAGTAAATGACTTATATGAACAATTCCAATAACGTTTACCCTCCCACCATAGTACAGAGACTACCCGTGTCAAAATCTCTGTAACCCTCTTACTAGTTAGGTTTCTTTTATTGAACATATGTGCATTTAAAAGCTATAGTCATAATTATTTAAAAGCTCATTGCAAATAACTGCTCTATTGAGATAATTGGTGTCTGAAGAGGTTTGTTTTATTATCAGGTTTAAGTATTCTATTCATTAAGTAAGGCAGGGGGCGCTACATCTCTAATGAACTCCTGGTAGCAGCTGACTCTGGACTTCTGTCTATTTTATTTCTTCTTGACTTAACTTATTTGACATATTTGACACTATCTTCCAAGATATTTTAGTAGATTAGTGCATTAGAAATGTTGATACTTCCTTGGTTTGGTTTACATCGTATATTTCTGGTACCATTTGATTTGTTCAGCTAGGCCAGGTGTCCCGCAGGGTTCAGTTCTGGGACCCTTACTATTTAACATCTATTTATTGCCACTTGGATGCATCTTTTGGAAACAGGGTATCCAATTCTATTATTATGCTGATGACACCCAGCTCTATCTGTCCTCTTAGCCTACTTCTGACCTTCCTCCATCTTCTCTTTCTAACTGTTTGTCTGAAGTTAAAGCTTGGTTCTCAAAAAGATTTAATAAACATAACAGACGTAAAACTGACATACTCCTTGTGGGCATAAATAATAATCTATTTAAGACCAGTTGTTTCTCTATATGTATTGCACATATAAGCACATATTAACAAGATCACCCAGGCAGCTTACTATCACATTCGAAATGTAAACTGCTTCTGCCCGGCACTCTCAAGGAGGAGAACTGCTATTATGTCAAGAACAATTTCCTCATCCAATTCAGTTCTTCCACGTATACGTTTGGCAACTATGGGATTTCGAGCTTCCTTACGCTGCCCCATACCTGTGGAACTTACTTCCTCCTGCTCCCGACAGCAACTCTGTCTCTTTATTCTCAAATCTCGTTTGAAAACACATTCTTTCAGGCAGCAATGTCACTGACACTGTATTTGTATATTTTTTAATATATTTTTTGTATATTTTATTCACTATTTAAAACTGTTGTTGATTATTTTGTTTAATTATATGTGTACTTGAGTGTCATGTAAGGTGCCTATAAATAAATATTATTATCATCATTATTATAATTATAAGTAGTAGTAAAAATGTTGCTTTACCTCTAACTGTTATAATGAACTGACACTAAATTCCATGAAGGAGCAATATATGTCTAATTACAGAAAACTTTACCATAACCATAATTATAGATGTTTTAAAATCTGTTTTTAGGCTTAAATATGTATTTTGTCTGCTACAAAAGTTATTTTAAAAGTTTTTTATACTCAACAGTGCTGTATCTGGGTTTATCCACAGTTCATGTACTGGTGGTGTGTTTCTTGAAATGTCTAATCAGTTGTACTTCCTCACCAGGACTTTGTTGACATGTGGAGAAGAGGTGAAATTGCTTGGATTGGTGCAAATGACATAGACAGAGAGGGGGTCTGGAAATAGGTGGATGGTACAGCTGTGATCAATGGGTAAGTATTGAACATATCCTGCTTCACTTATTTCTTTCACAATTAGTTAATATTTCAAAAGATTTGTGGAGGTCTGCTCTTTTAAGTTCAAGTGCATGGGGTCAACAGTGCAAAGTAATAGAGAGTGTGTTAGAAAAGTGAAGAAAAGAGTGCAGGCAGGGTGGAGTGCGTGGAGATGAGTGATAGCAGGAGTGATTTGTGATAGAAGAGTATCTGTGAGAGTGAAAGGGAAAGTTTATAGGACTGTGGTGAGAACTGCGATGTTGTATGGTTTAGAGACAGTGACTTTCGGTTTCGCTGTGTTTATTTCTGGGTTTGCGGTGTGTAGACGGGTCAGTGGCTATTTTGCCGTTTTTCCCAACAGCACAAAAGGACACAAAAGGCTGTTAATCAAGGCCAGATTATCTCAGCGGCTCTCTAAATCCTTGAGATTATTCTTGCCACTCTTTGTTCTGCCCTGCCTAGGTTTGGATTTTGCACTTTGGACTTTGTTTTTGCTCTGCCCTATATTGCTCTCTTTCTCATGCCCAACTTTTGGACTGTTTTTTCTTCTCTGCATCACTCTGTTTTCCCAGTATTTGGATTAAGGACTGTTCATCGGACTGCTTTTGTCCAAAATTGCTCTGTCTGTCTGATCTTTTTAAAATTTGTTTTCTCTGCTTGCTTCCTTCATTATTTATTGTTTAATTATACTCCAGTCTATGTCCTGCGTTTGGGTCCTCCTTTCAGTCAGCAGATTTTTGGACAAAATAATCCAGCCCTGGCCTTGCATCGAGCCCGGACATGTTGGTATATCGGTAGAAGAATTCTAAGGATGGAGTTGCCAGGCAGGAAGGAAAGAGGAAGACCAATGAGGAGGTTTATAAATGTGGTGAGGGAAGACATGTGGTTAGTTGGTTTGGAAGAGGCAGATGTAAAGGACAGGGTGGTATGGATACGGATGGTCCACTGTGGCAACCCCTAACAGGAGGAGCTAAAAGATGAAGTAGGAGAAATGTAGGTCTTTTCTTAAGAATAAATCCTTTCACTCCAACTCACAAAAGCACCTCCCCAAATTCTACAGATTTCAAACGAGTTCATTTTTAGTTGGGGTGAACAAAGCCTATGGTTTAACACTATTAAACAGTTAAGTTGGCTGTTTACTGTTTTATTTGTTTTTGTTAACTGTTTCTCTTCTATCAGGTTCTGGAGAAGAGGGGAACCCAACCAGCATGGTAATGAGGACTGTGCCGTATCTGGGTATTGGTCTAATACTGCACCAAACTGGGTTGATATTTCCTGTAATAACAAGTATATTTGGATCTGTGAAAAGAACTTTATTAGCTGAAATTCTGTACCTGAAAGAAATATATTTTAGATCATTTTATACGTGTAAGGTATAATTTACCCTGTCTAAACTGTAATGTGGTGAAGGCGGTTGTTTAATTTACTTGCTAATACACATTATGATTTGATCTAAACTTTTTCTTCATGGAGAATCTAACCTTGTGTAATATCTTCAGATATTGCAGAATGTTTTGACACCTTGCACACATGTACAAGGCACTATAATTAAAAATGTATTCAAACATTCCAGACAGGATGATGTGTATAGAAGTATAAAGCCAGCAAAATTCTGTTTAGAATGTAATTTGTAAAATGGAAATGCAATATTTAGAATAACAAAGCAATATTATAAATAGCCATGCATTTATGTATTTACATTTAAATTTCCACCAGTAGTTTTAATAATATAACATGTCAAATTCATGCTAACTGTAATGCTTCTTAAATTGTGAAATGAAAATCTATTACCCAAAGTGATTTGATATGTGTAACATGTCTGAGCAGAAATGGAAGCAAAATGACCAAATTAATCTTATTTTTTGTAAACGCATTTAGACTCACGGTTAGGACACTTAGGATTGCATTTTAATTGTATGGGATATTTGTAGCAGAATTCTGTGCGTATTTCAAAATGCATTCTGATGAAAAGAGCATTTCTCATAAACACAATGGTTAATGAATTTAAACATTAGCATCGGCCCACCTCCCCAGACCTCAAGTCAAAGATGGCAACCCGAACCCAAACTATTTTATGGCAGACCACTTAGCTCTTTTTTTTTTTCTTGGTCTTAGAAGAATAGCCTTAATTTGTCACATATACATTACAACACAGTGAAACTCTTTCTTCACATATCCCAGCTTAAAAGCTGAAGTCAGAGCGCAGGGTCAGCCATGATTTAGCCCTCCTGGAGTACAGAGAGTTAAGGACCTTGCTCAAGGGCCCAAGAGTGGCAGCCTGGCAATTTTAGGGCCTAAACCCTTCTAAACAGTAACCGAGCACCTTAACCACTGAGCTACCACTCCCCACCACTCGTTTATTTGCCCAGCATTCTGATCCAGAAGCATTGTCCACAGACCAGACAATGGATTTCCTGAAGGGCCAGCATTTGCAAATCGCCCCTCTGGTGAAAGGACTTCAACACGACAGTGGGTGGGCGTGGTCAGTTCTCTATGCATTTTCAAAACCACATCCACTTAATTAAATTTGTTGCGGGTTGTTAAATGCGTTTTCAAATGTTTTCAGTGTCACTGGATTAAATGCATTAAAAAAGGCATTCATTTGGGTCAGAATTTGAGTCTAATTTGTGTAGTGGATTATTTCTTTTAAGAATTTTGCCTGTTTCCCTTTGTGCTTATGTTGACTTTAATAAAATTTACACCAATTCCAAGTTTGTCTCTGCATTTGGGTTCTTATTTCTCATCATGACAGACTGCTAGAGCTCCTGCCTTTCACCCAGGTCCAACCTGTCAGTCATGGACCTAACACATTTATCTGGCAACAGAAGATGTTTTAAGGAGAAAATGTGTATCACATTTCCTTTTATATTCACACAAATGTGTAGATAGAAAGAGTTCTCTCTAAATGTAAAAGTTTTAATATTGTTAGATTTATTACTAGATTTTTAATTATCTGTTTAAAATTATGAACATTTTGGCAGATTGAAATGTTTTTCACTACTTTTGGATCAATAGATAATACTGAAAAAGACAGGAAACAGTTTCATTTAAATTATTTGATATATATTATCTAAGATTTGTAAAAATAAATAAAAAAATGCATGTTTCAAGACTAAACAAATAAAATGCAACCTTGTCTTTATTTTTTTACTCCTTAAAACTGAAACTATGTTTGCCTTTCCAGTGTGACCATGTTCAAAGTTATAGGAATTTGCCAGAGGACTTTCCATGCTGTGATGAAATTTAGCTACAGAGACTGTGACAGGAAGTCAATAAATTACAATTAAGCAGCAGTGGGCTACTGAAAGAATTGCTTTGTGTGAGGAATAAGATGCTTCTTTTATTTCATATTCTATTAACAATCTTTAAATCTTTAGATATTCACAGAGTGTTGATCTCAGTTGGAAGTTGTAGAGATCAATGTCTTTAAACTGTTTTGTAGCTCCAGTATCTTTACGTGAGGAAATATAGACAAAAAAGAGTGAACTAGATTATGACAATTACTTGTAGATAGAAGAGCAGCTGATCAAGAGGACAGTGAGAATTCATATAAAGACATCTATGCAAATTAAGTTCACGTTCATGTGCATGTCCACTGTGAGAGACATAATCTAAAAAATTAAATCCAGAAATCACAATGAATGATTTTTAAACTATTTATTTGTATGATACAGCTGCAAATAAGTATTTGAACACCTGTCTATCAGCTAGAATTCTGACCCTCAAAGACCTGTTAGTCTGCCTTTAAAATCTCCACCTCCACTACAACCTCAAACAGGTGCATCTAATGTAGGATAATAAATGTAGTGGAGGTGGACCCCTCCATGATTTCTAAGTGGGAGAACTTACAAAATATCAGGGTGTTCAAATACTTATTTTCCTCACTGTATTTTAACAAGTTGGAGGTATAAGAGTGAAGGAAGGTGCACACAGGTGGATTATGTTCTATGTAGGAGATGCAACCTGAAGGAGATTGGAGACTGTAATGTTTTGGCAGGGGACAATGTAGCTAGACAGCATCGGATGGTGGTCTGTAGGATGGTTTTGAAGGTAAAGAAGAAGAGGAGGAGAGTGAGGACTGAAACAAGAAGAATATGGTGGAAATTGAAGGAGGAAGACTGCAGTGTGAGATTCAGGAAAGAGGTCAGACAGGAGCTTGGTGGTGTTGAAGAGGTGCTGGATGATTGGGCAACTACTGCAGGAGTGATAAGGGAGACAGCTAGAAAAGTACTTGGTGTGACATCTGGAAAGAGAAAGGAAGACAAAGAGACGTGGTGTTGGAATGAGGAAGTGCAGGAAAGAATAAGGAGAAAGAGGTTGGCAAAACAGAATTGGAATCGACAGAGTGCCTGATAACACCTGCTGGTAATTGATGCAGTGGTAATGCATGAAGTTTGGGAACTCTGGGTCACATTTACAGTGAGCAATGAATCCTGTATGTCGGCTGATCATAGCCCTGTCGGTAGTCACTGATACCAGTCTTTCCAACGGCACTTTTTCTCCACAAAAAACTCCTTCACTGCGTTATAGATGTCAGCTCCCCTCGTAGATGTCTTTAGGGGCAGTAGTGTCAGAAGTTCTTATTTTGTGGAGAAATCATCAAACACCACCCGGATAAAGACAATCAGCTGGGCTGTACTGCTGCTGTCCACGGACTTGTCACACTGGATGTTAAACCACCTGCACTTTGCCAGATCCCCGTCCAGCTGATCGGCCAAGTTCCCAAACATAGCCAACACTCTTCTAACCATTGTAGTTGCCCCCAGTTGAACATTGGAGAGAGTGGAGATTTTTTCTGTCATGTTTTTGGGGGTACATCATCTCCTCACCTTTACTGCGCCCGCTAATATGAAACATTTTGAAACAATGAAACAAGGTAAATGATTTTACATGCATTAGTAAAGATTTAATATTAAATAATAATTAATAATAACAATTAATAATAACATTAATATTTATAATAATTTTAATAGTCATTCTGTAAAGTTTCTTTTTCTTCCTCTTACAGTAATAGTAATTAGCCACAAGATATTTCTGACAATAAATACCCAACAGCTACCAAGTTCACTGGACACTTTGGAGAAATTCAAAAAAGCCTCCAAATCCCACATCGTCTCTCCCTAATGTTTTTCATAGTTTCTGTTTTGTTTGGGTCAACATCATTTCTTTTCTAGAAAATAATACAGTTATAACCTTCCAAAGGGGTCAATCTTTGAAATGGCATTAGCTTATTAGGGCATCCTGAGGTTTGCCCAGTTCCAGTCACGTCCCACCTCATGAAGATTATGGACCTTGAAGAAGTAGATGCCGAACTCGCAAACATCCCCAACCATCTGGAGACGTACCAGTGCCATTTGGATCCCACTACATGTGGGAAGTTTTAACATTGGACCTCCTGGAGTATTTAAAGGCTCTGGCTTTGAGAAGCTGATGCTGGATCTGTGTTGATCACAAATGTTGAGCTCAGTAGCTCCTACTTTTATAACCATAAAGACTGTAGAAAGAACATTTACTTATAATCTTATACTCCAGTGCTCATGTTAGTTCTCACTTTCCAGTGTTCTGTATTGTTAAAAGATTAATGATCAAACTCTTGATGTCACCCAAATGAGGATGGGTTCCCCTTTTAAATCTGGTTCCTCTCAAGGTTTCTTCCTCATTGCATCTAAGGGAGTTTTTTCTTGCCACAGTCACCACGGCTGCTCATCAGGGACAAATACACACCATTCACCATCACTGTAAATTTCTGTAAAGCTGCTTTGAGACAATGTCTGTTGTAAAAAGCGCTATACAAATAAACCTGACGTGACTTAATGTAGTGTAACTGATTTTTGAAATTTCAAATGTAGCTACAGAGAAACAGGAAGCTAATAAACAAAGTGTTATAGTGATGACCTACTGAATGTGTTGCTGTGTGGGGGATAAGAGGCGAATTCTACTTCCTGTACAACAAAATTTTATAGACAGTAGTCACAGGGAGTTGATCTTTGTTTGGAGGCTCCTGCAGAGACGGTAGAGATCAATATCTAAAATACATTGAAGGCTTTATGTACATCCAGCATCTTTACGAGAGGGAACACAAAGAAAGATGAATGAAGAAGTGTATGAAAATTACTCAGGAGATTCTGCAGAAAGCAGGGCAGCTGATCCAAAGGACAATGAAAATTCATATGAAGGCATATATGTAAATGAAGTTCCAGAAACTCAAGTGACCAGAAGCAATGATGGAACTATTTCAAGAAGCAATAATGGAATTATTTCAGGTATGCTCACACACACATTTATCTACACATACAAACTACTTTAATGTATTACATCATCCTATGCAGATTTAATTGATTGATTGATTGATTGATTTCTAACTTCAGAACCCAACAGATGTTTCAAAGTGTCTGTGTTTTGTCTGCTACTGCTGGTTGTTTTCTTGCTGGTTGTCATCACCATACTGTGCATCAAATTTAATAACCTGACTAAAGAAAGATACCAGTTGGAGACCAGTTTCAACAACCTGACTATAGAGAGAGACCAGTTACAGACCAGTTACAACAACCTGAATACGGAAAAAAGTCAGTTACAGACCAGTTACAACAACATGGCTGCTGAGAAGGAACGTCTTTCTCAACTGAGTAAGTGAATGTTTGTTAAATGTAAAGTAATGCAGCACATTTGCTGTTGGTTAAAACACTAATTTTGTATCCCCTGTGTGTCTGTGAACACCAGATAATCCTCAGGGGCAGTGTTTAATCACCTGTGTTTCTTCTTCTGCACATATTTTATGGTCTTTTGATGTCAGTATAAAATAGCCTTATTCATGTCTCTGTTTTTCACACATTCTCTTTCTTCTTTCTCACTCCTCTGGCATTTTGTCTGTTTCTGGGTGACAGAATATTTTGGTGGTGTTAGAACCACAGATACCATACATCCTGTACATTACTATGTTTCTTCTCTCTTAACCATCAGGGGCAGTGTTTGAATATCTGGATAAATGTTTCCATGTATAAAGAATAAAGAAACAAATGATTGGCTGAGGTGTTTAATAGTGAAGTAATAAATAATGTCACCATGTGACAGTGGATTTAGTCATGCAGGTGAACATGAACATATCGTAGTGATGGACTGGTTCAGGGTTTGTGGTTTGATCTAGTCTTTTCAGAGAAAGACATTAACACACCAGGATGGAGATACTTCAGCTCCAGTATGTACTACATTTCTGCTGAGAAGAAGAGCTGGAGTGAGAGCAGAAAGGACTGCCAGGGGAGAGGAGCAGACCTGGTGATCATAAACAACAGTGAGGAACAGGTAGTGTACTGTAAAAAAGGAAAAATTGAGTGTATATATAATTAAATGGTATATTTCTAAACTGTTTATTTGATGTTAGAAGCCTGAATGGGATCCGTATCTTTAGATTATTGCACACCAGTATCACACAAGATTTATAGAAATATAAAAAAAAAAAAAAAAAGCTGTTACTATAGAAACAATTCCTTGTTTGAACGAGCACATCAATAGTAAAGTATTGTTCATGTTATGGTTATAAAAATGATGCACATCTTCTTATCAATCAAATTAGAAAATCCTGATTTGAGCTGTGGTATTAATGTAATTCATTTATTAAAGAAAGACATATTTCTCCTGTATGTCATGGAATGGGAACATCTAAATAGTATTTATTCCACAACAGGACTTTGTTGCGATGTCAGTATAAAATAGCCTTATTCATGTCTCTGTTTTTTCTCACCTTCTCTTTCTCACTTCTCTGGCATTTTGTGTGTTTCTGTGTGACAGAATATTTTGGTCGTGTTAGAACAACAGATACAATACATACTGTACATTACTAGTGTTTCTTCACTCTTAACCATCAGGGGCAGTGTTTGAATAGGTCATTAAATGATACCAAGTATAAAGAATAAAGACACGAATGATTGGCTGAGGTGTTTAATAGTGAAGTAATAAATAATGTCACAATGTGACGCATGGATTTAGTCATGCAGGTGAACATGAACATATTGTAGTGTTGGACTGGTTCAGGGTTTGTGGTTTGATCTTTGCTCTGTACAGAGAAAGACATTACCACACCAGGATGGAGATACTTCAGCTCCAGTATTTACTACATTTCTGCTGAGAAGAAGAGCTGGAGTGAGAGCAGAAAGGACTGCCAGGGGAGAGGAGCAGACCTGGTGATCATAAACAACAGTGAGGAACAGGTAGTGTACTGTAAAAAAGGGAAAATTGAGTGTATATATAATGGTATACTTCTAAACTGTTTATTTGATGTTAGAAGCCTGAATGGGATCCGTATCTTTAGATTATTGCACACCAGAATCACACAAGATTTATAGAAATATTAAAAAAAAAAAAAAAGCTGTTACTATAAAAACAATTCCTTGTTTGAACGAGCACATCAATAGTAAAGTATTGTTCATGTTATGGTTATAAAAATGATGCACATCTTCTTATCAATCAAATTAGAAAATCCTGATTTGAGCTGTGGTATTAATGTAATTCATTTATTAAAGAAAGACATATTTCTCCTGTATGTCATGGAATGGGAACATCTAAATAGTATTTATTCCACAACAGGACTTTGTTGCGGTGTGCAAAAGAAATCAAGGTGCTTGGATTGGTGCAAATGACATAGACAGTGAAGGGACCTGGAAATGGGTGGACGGTACCACAGTGATGAACGGGTAAGAGAATGAGAAAAATTGGGTTTGTTCAATAATCACACTCACATCACATTTAAGAACACAGAAATCACTCTCAGGTCTCAGAGCATATGTGAAGCACACTGGCAGGTTAGAGCACAGTTTCATTAAAAAAGTTTATTTAAAATCTGTTGTGAAGAACCCAAACAAAACCTGTAGGAGAGGGTTTGTCCTGAAACTGTGCCATAATTCTCTCAAATATGAACATGACTCACGTACAGGTGAACACTTTTTCGGGAAGTTAAGCATGTGTTGTAGCTGTAGTGTTGTAACCTGCACACATGTTGTAGTTAATGACATCATCATCATTCATCTTCACAACCTGTAGGTCCAATAAATTCGTACCAATCAAGTGTATCCTCCAAAAAAATATTTATTTTCAGTTATAGTGTATAAGGTTTATGGTGAGTCACAGTGGGTAAAATCATGGTGCGATGACGTTTTGTTGACTTAGACAAAATAATAATGTTTTTAATGACAATTGTCTTTAATTAAACCTGTACTAATGATTAAAGGTCAATTAAACTATATAAAAAGAAGGTAAAGACCAATTCTCTTGTTTCAGTTTCTGGAATCCAGGTGAACCAAACAATGTTGAGGATGAGGACTGTGCTGTGTCTGGCGACTATTACACTGAGAATGGAAAATGGGTTGATGTTTCTTGTAACAACAATTATATTTGGATCTGTGAGAAAAGACTTTCACTGTAATATGAGTGAAAATCTTAAAATTGCTAATATGAAATATATAATCTTATTTAAAGTGATTTTTAACTGGGTTTTTTTTGTATCTAATATCTGTTTTAAAAAATCTATAACAAGGAATAAATGCGTTTGCAGTAAATTGACTTTGTGGTAAAAATAATAATAAAATAAAATCTGGCAAAAAATTTATCATCAATTAACCACATATTAATTCAAGTCCAGCATGACTTTAATAAGCAAAACAATCCTCAGTGTTGGAGAACAAGCCCCACACTCTCACTGATCTACTGAGCTGGAAAAGGAAAGCTTCACAGTGAAACCAGCTCCTCATTCTTGTTTTATTACTGAAATGAAAGCAAGCTGTGGAGATCTTACTGGCTCAGGTGGGAAGAAACAGAGGGCAGGCAACACAAGATTATTAAGGTTATAACAGTACATGGTTAGGACTAGGTCTCTTCAAAACACCTCCTACATGATACCCATTACTAGGTGTTTCATTCTTCTTCCTCTTCTTCTTTTGGCTGCTCCCACCAGGTGTCTCCACAGCGGATCATCTGTCTCCTTACTACTCTGTCTTCTACCTTGGTCTTCCTCTTTTCCTCATTCCTGGTGGCTCCATCTTCAACATTCTCCTACTGATATACCCCATGTCCTCTGCACATGTCCAAACCATTTCAATCTCGCCTTCCTCACCTCGTCTCCAAAACGCCCTACATGCGCTGTCCCTCTAATAAACTCATTTCTAATTCACCTCTTCTCTTCCTGCAACCGCACCACTCCACTACCCTCCCTCTCATTCACATGCATACTCTATCTTAATCCTACTGACTTTAACTAGGTGTTCCATTCAAACTTCAAGTAATTCCTAAGCTTCATTCAAACTAAGAGTTTCATTAATATAATAAACATTAAAACAATCTTTAACCTTAATACTAAATGTATCATGTGGTGGAATAGTTTCTCTTTGCTTATCTTCCTTCCCCTAGAACCTTGTAAATAATCTTGTATGCCTTTAGAGCCACATATTGGTGTTGAAAAAGAATTTCAAAATAATTAGAAAATCACATTTACCCACTTAGAGGTGGAGAACAAGAGGTATAAGTACTAAATTGGAATAATACTCAGTACCATCGTATTAAAACATTAATGATACAAATGTAGTAAAACTAAAAGTACATGACCAAAACGTTTATAATGAAGAATTCTGTAATCTGCTTTGGGAAAAAAAAAAGGATTTGAATAATGATATAAATGAAAATGTTTTGACAGAAATTTGTGCAAACCAGTAGCAAAGTCTAATGGCTTACTGACAAGAGAAGTTATAGATAAATCTATAGTTAAAAATCCTTAAAAAACTGTATGATTAATAAATGAGTTCATGATTCAATTCAGTTTAATTGAATGCACACTATTTATAGCAATTGCTGCTCTTAGCCACTATAGCAGATCCTGTGATGAGATTTTTACTAAACCACCTACAGTAATGAGAGAAAAAGACATTTTTTCAAATATAAATAAATGCAGAATGAAATAATTAGCAAATTTAATAACTATATAACTATATTTTCTTTACAATAAAACATAGAAAATATAGCACATGTTTAAACTGAGGACATCTTTACTATTTTAAGAAAAAAATAACTTAATTGATATATTTTTTCATTGCTCCAACATTTCTCAAAAAAGTTTGGATGTGGCAAAAACGGGAAAAAAATATGTAACTAAAAGGAAACAGCTGGAAGAAAACATAGCACATGTTTAAACTAAGGACATCTTTACTATTTTAAGAAAAAAATAACTTAATTGATATATTTTTTCATTGCTCCAACATTTCTCAAAAAAGTTGGGATGTGGCAAAAACGGGAAAAAAATACATCACTAAAAGGAAACAGCTGGAGAATAATTTTGTAATGAAATAGGATAATTGACAACATGTCAGTAAGATGACTTTAAATAAAAAGAGTATCAGAGAGGCAGCGAGGTGGGCAGATGTTCAGCAACCTGCATAAAACGATTTCTACAAATTGTGGAACAGTTTCATAATAATGTTCTTCAATATCAAGACTTTAAATATGTCAAAATCTACAGTACAAAATATCATGTTATTTTGCAGGGGGCAGGATTTAAAATTCATATTGGATGTCTCCTGGCCCTCAGGCAGCACTGTATTAATAACAGACATGATTCTGTAAAGGAATTCACTGCATGAGCTTAGAAACAACTCCAGAAATCATTTATGAATGAATTATGTGTATTTGTCCCTGATGATGAAGCCTGGGGCGACTGTGGCAAGGAAAAACTCCCTAGATAAATGAGGAAGAAACCTTGAACCAGACTCAGAAGGGGAACCCATCCTCGTTTGGGTGATATCAAGGGTGTGATTATAAATCTTACATACAAAACATTAGTGCCTGTACAATGGGCATCTTGCATATCTGGAGAGACTCCATCAATGCTAAAAAGTACAAGATTAAGAGCAACAAATGCTTCCACCTAGATGACATATTTTTTCTGTGAAGACCTTGCATATTGCATTATATAGCATTGATTTGATAGTAGAAGAGTCCAGGTACTGAACTTGCCTGCCTGCAATCTAGACCTTTCACTATTCAAAAACATTTAGTGCATCATTAAATGAAAAAATATGACAGAGTATACCCAGAACAGCTAAAATCCTGTATCAGACAAAACAAGGACAACATTACTTTTCCAAAACTCAAACACAAACATTAATAAACTTAAAATGTCATCAGAACTCGCAAACAACATCTGTAGCACAACCTCAAATGGACTTAATAGCTGTTTTTTCATTTCACACATTATGACAGAAAACTAAATTAATTAATTGCAGATACATTTACAAAGAGATTTACAAGACAGACTTTTTGAGAAAAGTTGGCCAAAACAGTTCAGAAAAGTTGTTAAGCTTTTTTGAAGAAAAAAACAACTATTTATAATTTTCTTTTCTTTCCTAGAATTTGCACAAAAAAACTAAACAATTTGTCTTAATTGCACAGAAAAAAGTACACAAATATACACAGAAACCCAGGATCATTTTATGAACGTAATACTGACCTCATATGACCTCATAATATTCATGACTCTTTTGGTTTTTGAGGGGTGATCCATCAGCCCGATTGGGAATTTGCAACAATTGTTCTCTGTCTTTCCCCATCCTGGGCCAGAACATGATTTCACAGACTCTCTGCTTACTCATCTTAGTGCCCAGGTGACCTGCATGTATATGTGACAACATGTTTGTACTAAGGCTTGCAATCACATCAATCTTTTCACCTTTGAAGATTAATCAACACAGGTATGAGAGTTCTTTGTGGTGGTTCCAGAACTCTGATGAATGTGGGCGGACATATTTTCTTTACCTTCGGCCATTCTCTTTGTATGACCCCTTTCAGTCTCTTGAAATGTGGGTCTATTTAAGTTTATATTCTGAACTCCTTCAGCTTTGAGTCACTAATGGGAAGATTGCTATACACTGTGCTATACACTTGAATACACTTTACACATCCATGCCTTCACTGAGGCTTGCATCCTGATCAGATAACGACTTCTTTTTCAATGTTTCTGCAATAGAGATGTCTTTGAGCTGAAGGATCATTCTCTGTTGCCAACATGGTGCAACCAGGTACCACATGAGTAGCCTTTTCTAAAAATAGCTGTTTCCTACTTTGTTAAATCATTCTTGATAATTTTAATGGGAAATCATAAACACAATCAGTGTCTTCACATAGAAGAATATTATTCATTATTAATAATAACATATAATAAAAGCTATATTGAGCAAATGTTTTATTTCAGATCAAACTGAAAACTGTGGGTATCAAACTCGTAGCCCTTCACATTAATCGGTACCCAAGAAGTAGATCTCAGTTTCAGAAAGGTTGGTGACCCCTGCTTTAGGGGAACTGATACCAGGGGTTTCTGCATTATTGACTCCAGAGGCTTGAGGTCACCTTCAACAATGACTTTGTAGATGTATTAGTGAAAACGTTTTCACCAAAACAAAATGGCAGTTCTTTCCTAATTTTATTTATTCAATAAGAATTGATTTCACTTTCAGAAAGGAAATTTGACACATATGCAAAGTATGCACATACTTTAAGGCATCAACTTGTAATCTGAGCTCTTTAAAGGATCAATGTAGGCTAAGACTGGGCCTGCTTCGCATGTAAGTAGCTCTTTTATCTTCTTTAAAGGCTTTGACATGCTGGACATCCTAAAAAAAAAACAAAGTAGAAGCTGTGGCGGTGGTGCACTGATATCGAAAAGCCCAGGTGCAAACTTGGAAAGGTAGTTGAGTAAACCTAACACTGCTTCAAGTTCTCCTTTATCTTTAGGTTGCTCCACATCTCTCAGAGCAGTGCAGGGTCAGGCTTTACCACTTTAGCTATGAGGAGGTGTCCAAAATAGCTCACCTCTATAGCACAGTTCACACTGTTTTCTAGTTTAAGCTTGACTCCTCTCTCTCTAGAATGCTGTCCATCCTAAAATGCTACAAGATCCCGCTCCATTGCCTACAACATGGGGCTCGCCACCAGGAACATGGACGAGTACAAGGCTGCATCTTACAGTGTGCACAGAGAGGTGAAAAAAGCATATTGGTGCTACAGGAGGAGTTCCAGCATGGTGTTACACTTTTGCTGGCTGCCATTGGAATACAGTGGTTTTAACTGATTACAGAGAAAGACCGAATACACACAAGTTATAACCACATGACTACACAGAGAGACCAGCTAGAGACCAGTTACAACAACCTGACTGCTGAGAACCATCTATAAATGCAAATATATAAAAGAATAGACTATAGTATACAGTATATACACACAACACAATGTATAAATTAAAATAAGGAAAAAAACAGACCACTAGTAATTGGTTATGCACATATTGCAGGTAATATTGCCCACAGGTGATATTATTACACAGATAAACTGTAAAAACAGTGTGTATTTTGGTGACTGGTTCGCTGGGAGCAGCTTTGATTGTAAAGTCTAAAAGCAGCAGGGAGAAAAGACCTTCTGTAACGCTCCTTCAGGCACTTAGAATGTAACAGTCTGTCACTGAAGGAGCTGCTTAACGATGAAACTTAACAAAAAAAAAAATATATATATATATATAGACTAGAGTAATGTTTTTGTAATGTTAAAGGGGGAATGCTTTGTGTTTATGAAGTCAGTTTACTTGCAATTATATCAATTTTATTAAAATGTCACAAAGGCAATATTTTGATTTCTAATGTGTAATATAGAGGAGGCAGAGTGTAAAAAATCTTTAAAAAAAAATAACCAGACACTTGTGGGTAACACCAGTACAAAACAGTCGAGCCATTTCTCACCCACAACTGAGTGTTATAAAGACAAACAATGCTGTGTGTGCTAAAAAATCTCTAAAACAAGCATTAGGACCCTTTATGAGATAATTTTCAATGAAATGAGAACCCTATGCAGTTCAAGCCTAGACTAGTCTACCATTAGCAGTCCTTATATGGGCGTACTTCCTAAAAAACATAAGGTTTCAAATTTAACTGAGGTCACACATTTAGACATAAAGAGACCTAGATTTTAAATGTGGTTTAAATTGATGGTATGTATAATATTAAACAGCAAATACATTGTGTTTATAATAACTGTTTCTATGGACATCATAAATCTACATTTTTTGAGGAGACCTGGGGTGCAGTCAGCGTTCACATACATCCCAAAGGTGTTCAGTAGGGATGAGATCAGCTCTATAGCAGCAAGATCTTCCTCTCCAAAGCATGTAAACTAGATCTTCAAGGGCCTCACTTTGTGTACAGGGTTATAGCCATGCTGGAACAGGTTTGGGTTTCCAAGTTCAAGTAATTGCAAAATTATTTTCTCAAATGCTAAAACACAAAAGCCAATCCTCTAAACCAAATGTCCAGTTGTCTAAACACATTTACTTAATCTAGCCATCATTTTCCAATATCATAAACACATTTAACATGAAGACACAATTCACAAAACACAATCCTTCATTCTCATAAATCCTAACACATTTTTCTTTGCTAAAACACAAGTTGCAAAAGAACTCTGCTTATATTTTCAAATAAAAGCTCACTTGATGCAAAATGCTTGCCACAGTCAGCAATATTTGAACACAATGAACACACCTTGCGTCATTCATTACACACAACGACTCCAAATTGAAGACACTTGTTGCTAATATCTTAACACATTTTTCTTTGCTAAAACACAAGCTGCAAAAGAACTCTGCTTATATTTTCAAATAAAAGCTCACTTGATGCAAAATGCTTGCCACAGTCAGCAATATTTGAACACAATGAACACACCTTGCGTCATTCATTACACACAACGACTCCAAATTGAAGACACTTGTTGCTAATGCTGTGACCACATGTACAAAAGCAAGTTCAGAGTGCACAGTTTGCTGGAGATTCCAAACAAACACAATGGATGAAGGCAGAGTCAGGGGAAGAGGAATTCGAGTCAGAGGAGGGAGAAGAGCTGGCCATGGAAGAAGAGGAGCAGGCCAACGTGGAAGAGGAGGTCAAATCAGTGGAGGAAGAGGAGCAGGCCAACGTGGAAGAGGAGTTCAAATCAGAGGAGGAAGAGGAGCAGGCCAACGAGGAAGAGGAGTTCAAATCAGGGGAGGAAGAGGAGCAGGCCAACAAGGAAGAGGAGTTCAAATCAGAGGAGGAAGAGGAGCAGGCCAACGAGGAAGAGGAGTTCAAATCAGAGGAGGAAGAGGAGGAGGCCAACAAGGGAGAGAAGGTGGTCCAGGAGGGAGAGCAAGACAACCCCGCACCATCATTACGGACGAGATGTGAGCAACAGTCATTGACCATGTCATTGTCCATGGCATGACAATGGCTGAAGCAGGACTACAAGTCAATCCAAACCTGAGTAGGTTCACCGTGGCCACCATTATCAGGGCATTCAGACAACAAAACAGGTATTGTACTCTATTGCTTTCTTTGTCACAATACAATTTTACAAGCCTGTGAAAGTAGTCTATTGGTTTCAAATCAGTTGTTACTGTATTGTAAAACTGACAACACATGTTTCTTTCTTTAGAGTTGAACGAATGCCACATAGAGGTGGGAGGGTTGCCATATTTACAGCGGCACAAGAAACCCTCATTGTGGATATGGTTCATGAGAACAACCTCATCATACTGTGTTGCTCAGTGGCCTACATTACTTATGGACAATACTGTGCTACCTGATTGACTGTTGTTCTGAACACCTGTGCACTTTCACATTTTTACAGAGGATATTACAGTTGGACACGATGGCCAGACTTCATGAGTACCTCTTTCTGGATGAGGCTGGCTTCAACCTGTAGAAACGAAGGCAAAGAGGCCATAACATTATTGGCCAAAGAGCCATTACTGAGGTTCCTGGCCAATGGGAGGGTAATATTACTCTTTGTGCGGCCATGGGTTTGGAGGGGCTTGTCCACCGGCATGCTGTCCTTGGGTCTTACAACACCCAACATCTCCTAACCTTCCTAGATGAGCTAAAAGACATGCTCCTGGACCGCCAACAACACCATCCTGGGCCTATATTTATACTCTTCATATGAAACTCTCAAATCTAAATGCCTAATTCTCTGCAGAGATCTAAGAACATCCATTACTGTAAAGTTTCAAAAATATGCATTGGCAGTTATGAAACAAAAAACCTTCTCACAAACTGAGCATTGTGTTTTCAATTGTTTTGCTGTAGTGTCTAATGATGTGTATAGTGTTTACATTTTAAAAGCTTCGAGCTGCTCTTTTGGTGTGAAAGTTCGAGTTTTGAAGTGAGAAGGTGTGGTTGTGTTTATGGGTGTTTCTTCAACTAGGTGCACTTTTAGCCTTGTGAAGTTGAACAAAAAAAACTTGATCAAAAGTTAGGTAACACATTCCCATAAGTTAAAATAATTTCTCTAGTTTTAAGGTCTGTTAGAGGACAAACATGGATTACAAGAGAAACTGTTAATATTTTACATTTTTTCCGACCTGCAATGAACAAATGTCATTTTCACCACATCTCAATATACAGCTGTTATTAAAAAAATAGAATAACTTATGCCACTCAAGAATTGTCTAAGATCATTTTTGTAACTAGTTTTACCAGTTTTTCCACAATGTACATTAATTATATATTTGTTAATGAGATAAATTAACTGCCCTAAGGACCAAATGCTGAACTGTACACCTGTCACACTCTGAATTTTAATATTAGATTGGGTAAGAGTTTATTTGAAAATAAATAACTTGAATATTTATACTAAGTAGAGCACAATATCATAAATTGTGAATAAATATTTAATGTGTGAGGAGAACTTTTTAAATATTTAAAAAAAATGTGTGTGGTGATGGAAATGACAATGAATGTAACATGAATGTAGAGAAACAGTAGATATATTTATTAGAAAAATACTTAAACTCATAACAGTCATTAACCAAACTCAGCACTACACTAAAACAGGTGTTGTTGATGTATAAAACTGATTTGTCTCACAGATGAACAGTTACAGTGCATACTGTAAAGAACT
>MU550627.1:472305-614805 GCA_024362625.1 Silurus asotus
GCACCACACACACACACACACACAAACGGAAGGACTTCCTAAAACTTTTTGTGCTCACCTGTTAGCTGAGTCGGTCTTCCGGGTTGGGTTTGGATGGCAGCCAACCGGAGCGCGCTGAATAGCGGCCGGCTTAAAAGGGCCAGCGCTGCGTCGCGCATGCGCAGTAAACCCGGAAGTCGGCAGGCTTATGTTGAAGGGACACTTTTTTTTTGTGTGATTATTATTATTATTGATATCATTATTAATTTCTTAATTTCTGTTATAAGCATTATTAGTGCTTTTATTAGTACTAATATTGTTGTCATGTTTATTTATTTTAGTTTGATATTCACAATGTTATTAAGCTATTCTGTGACTGGCTACCGAATACCAAACCTCTTTGGGTAAAATGGTTGAGTCCAAGGGGAGGGGCTTACACTATATAAACCAGCCTCCCACTATAAAAGGGAGTGGTAGGAGTGGTGCATTGTGGAGATAGCAGAGGCTGAGAACTATTGCTGTGAATGCACATGAGCAGGTGCCCTATTCTTTATATGGTTTTCTTTTTTTTTCCCCTGTAACAGTCTTTTGTTTTGTTATTTTGCCACTTATTCTTTGCTGGGGTGTTATATATACATTTTGGTCCTTGCACTTGAGCACGCTGTAAACACCACTTTACACGGAACATCACAGCGAGTATTGCCATCATTTGGGTAGAAGGCGAACCCGAAAGGCCGCTCTACCACACAGCACATGTCCAGGCACGTCTTAAGTTTCCCAATGACCATTTGCATGATCCAGAGGAGTCATGGGAGAAAGTCATGTGGTCAGATGAGACCAAAATAGAACTTTTGGGTCATAATTTCACTAAACGTGTTTGGAGGAAGAAGAATGATGAGTACCATCCCAAGAACACCATCCCTACTGTGAAGCATGGGGGTGGTAGCATCATGCTTTGGGGGTGTTTTTCTGCACATGGGACAGGGGATTTTGGGGAACAACCTTCCCCCAGTTAGAGGATTGAAGATGGGTCGAGGCTGGGTCTTCCAACATGGCAATGACCCGAAGCACACAGCCAGGATAAACAAGGATTGGCTCTGTAAGAAGCATATCAAGGTTCTGCCGTGGCCTAGCCAGTCTCCAGACGTAAACCCAATAGAGAATCTTTGAAGGGAGCTTAAACTCTGTGTTTCTCAGTGACAGGCCAGAAACCTGACTGATCTAGAGAAGATCTGTGTGGAGGAGTGGGCCAAAATCCCTCCTGCAGTGTGTGCAAACCTGGTGAAAAACTACAGGAAATGTTTGACCTCTGTAATTGCAAACAAAGGCTACTGTACCAAATATTAACATTGACTTTCTCAGGTGTTAAAATACTTATTTGCAGCTGTATCATACAAATAAATAATTAAAAAATCATATATTGTGATTTCTGGATTATTTTTTTTTTTTAGATTATGTCTTTCACAGTGGACATGCACCTACGATGATAATTTCAGACCCCTCCATGATTTCTAAGTGGGAGAACTTGCAAAATAGCAGCGTGTTCAAATACTTATTTTCCTCAATGTAACATTTCCTACTTTTAAATACAGCAAAGTGTAATCACTTCTCTACTTTCTCACACATTCAATAGAAAAGATGGGTTGAGAAATTTACCCAATGTGGAAGTCAGCGTTCACATTCATCCCAAAGGTGTTCAGTAGGGATGAAATCAGAGCTCTATAGCAGGAGATCTTTCTCTCCAAAGCATGTAAACCAGATCTTCAAGGAGCTCACTTTGTGCACGGGGGCATCGCCATGCTGGAACAGGTTTGGGTTTCCAAGTTCAAGTAATTGCAAAATTGTACTATAGCGTCCTGTACAATTGAGTCTACAGCTTTGTGGTAACAGTCTGGAGAAGAACCACATATGGTGTCCCAATACTTTTGTCTTTATTGTGTATGAATGTGTTAATGAGTCTAGAGACTTAAACACAAACAGAAAATATAAGGTCTTACCTCAACTTCCTTTTTTTATGACAGTTTTTTCTGAGCTGGATTCTGCAGGAGAGACTGTAAAGAGCTACAAGTTAAATAGATCGCAGTTATTTTTCCAGCATTGCTGTAGTTCCAGTTTTTAAATAAGAAGATGAGTCATTTGATTTATAAAAACTCAGACAGAGGGTCAGCTGATGAAGAGGATAGCACAAACGACTATGAAGACATCTATGTGAATGAAGATGAAATAAAAATGCAAGAACCTACAAGCAAAGAAATGACTGCAGGTATGCTCACACATTTATTTTACCTGATTTAACTCTAAATATGATGATTCTATTCTAAAGTAGATATTCTAGATTCTAGATAATACATACAGTATAAATCACTTTCCTTAGAACAAAACAGCTCTGGGTGCAGATGTTACAGACTGGCTGTGGTGTGTCTGATGATGCTGGTCGTTCTCTTGCTGGCTGCCATCGCAATACTGTGGTTCAAGCTGACTAGTTGCAAAAGTTTTGCTAAAGAAAGAGACCAGCTGCAGAGGAAGTCAGATGAACTCCAGCAAAAGTTCTCTCAACTGAGTATGTGATTATTATATCAAAAATGTCTGAACAATGATTTCTTACAAAATGTAAGTTTATTATAAGACATGGTGAATAAAAAGTTCTAGAGGTTCAGTTTGTGGTTGTAACACAGTGCTGTGATTAAAGAGCTCCTTCTGTTTGTACAGAGAAAGACATTGACACACCAAAATGGCTATACTTCAACTCCAGTATTTATTACATCTCTAATGAGACGAAGAGCTGGAATGAGAGCAGAAAGGACTGCCAGGAAAGAGGAGCAGACCTGGTGATCATAAACAGCAGTGATGAACAGGTAAAAGTGAGAAGAATATGAAGAGAGAATATTTTATTTTAACTGAAGCAGAGTTTGTTGTTTGAAAAACACTGAAGCTGTTCCATATCACAATTGGTTTATTTCTCATCTACCCTGAAAAATTTTAACAATCTAATTTACTGTGCTAATGTTACATGATAAAGGGTTCATGTTTTGTGTGCATTAAGGTTATTTAAACTCAATTTAGAATTTTGATCGCTAATGTAGGAGATAGATGCGTCAGTGGAAAATAATAATCTCCCTGAGATGAGACAAGGACGAAACGTTGAAAACAACAATCTGGGTAAACCCTGACTCTCATCTGGGAAACACAAGAACAAAACAGTCATGAGTCAGTCACACAAGTGAGTGCTCCAAAGCCAAACCTCAATACAAGCATTAGGGCCCTTTATAAGTTAAATAGTTTTAGTAGCCAAATAAAGTTATGTAATGAACTGAAGGCTATTCAAATGAGATCATGAGAACAGTCTACAGAGCAAAAAGTGTCAACACAACAGGCATCAGCAGAAACCTCAACAGAAATAACACCTCTAGTGTAAAAGACAGAGAAACCCACAGAGAGAGAGAGAGAGAGATACACTGACACTGCATCTGAGTCATGGACACTAACTGTAATAAATCTGCATGGTTTAATAGAACTAGGCATAGTAGAACAAGTAAGTAAGTAAACAAGCATTTGCACAAGGAATGAGGCAGAAGATCATTCAGCGCTTTATAAGTTAATAGTACTTTATCATCAATGCAGGTCATGTGGACAATTTATGGGTGATTATGGGGAAGTACATTATCAGTAGGGGGCTGTCGTGTTTCATTCTCAGTTACATCATATCGTTAAAGCCAATAATACGCGGGTGCGTAATAGCAGATGCGACAGAGCACATACAAGTGTGAACCTCTTCTTTAAGTATATATAAGTATATACTCAAATATAAATAACATTAATGATTCATTATTAATGGTTTCTTCATGTTTACTATCGGGGTGTTTGAACATTACTGTAGCATTTCTAGTGTATTAATTTTAGGATTATTTATATTTTAGTCTGCTGAGCTCAACTAAGAACATAAAACAGTGTTACAATAACTAAAGTTCACTAAAGTGCAAAAGTGCAAATATTCTGTCCTATTTAACAAACTAAATTCACAGTGTGAATTTACCACATTTCTTTGAAATTAAATAGATTAGATTAGATTAGATTCAACTTTATTGTCATTGTGCAAAGGGGGCGTTCCTATAGCGTTTTGACGCAGCTCGAGTTCCTGAAGGGGAACTGTAGCATCTGCCCAATGGGAGAAGTGTGAATAGTCCCTGGTTGGGGTGAGAGGGATCTTTTGATGATGCCCCTCACCCTTTGCAGACAGCGTTTACTGTAAATGTTCTCCAAAGTGAGAAGCTGAGTGCCGATGATACTTTGGGTCAGTTTTCACCACCCTCTGAAGGGTTTACAGTCCAAAGCAGTGCAGCTGCTGTACCACACTCAGATGCAGTTAGTGAGGATGCTCTCAAATGGTACAGCAGTAAAGGTTTGCCAGTAAAAAAGAAACAGACAATTTCTTAATATCTTTACAATATCAAATGTTTGGCTAATACTAATTTATTTATATTTGATTGTGGATGTTTTCCCACAATTTACGTAAATTAAATGCAGTTAAGAATTTATCAGACACTGATAATTATGTTAATTCTGTTTTTTAAATGTAACGTACAGTAATAATCTATACGCATATTTAACAAACGGTCAAAGATAAACACTTGTGTAATTGCAAAGCTATTTGGTCTGGCCTGTAGATACAGTATGTTGTTCCATGCACCATTTGGAGAATATTCTGTTGTATTGGAGAATTTTAATGTGTTGGAATTCGGGGGGAAAATGTGCAGTTTTAAATGTTCACATTTGTAACCAACTATAATTATAAATCTAAGCTAATTAACTCTACTTAAAGATGCTACAAAAATGATCGGCTGAAAAACTTTTTAAATGACTATATAGCCAAATAGAAAAATTGTGGGAGATTTGCTTTGATTTTTTCCAAAATATAATGATAATTTGGAATGAGCTGCATTCTCCTGTATCAGTCAGTCCAAATGCATTTAAATAATGTGCTCAAGCATCTCATGGTAAAAACTAGTGTAAATACTTAAAATAAAGGTTTTCTTAATTAATAAATAATTGTTTCCTGATTCATTAAGGGACTACTTAGAAAATGGTGTGCTTGCAACAATCAATTCATGCAGCACAACAATGTTTTGTATTGTATAAAGCTGTAACACTGAAGACCCCTTTAAGTGGCAATTTTACTAGGATTTATAATCACTTGCTCCTCCTCACCAGGACCTTGTTGGGATGTGGAGAAGTGGGAAGGAAGTTTGGATTGGTGCAAATGACATAGAAGCTGAGAAGGTCTGGAAATGGGTGGACGGAACTGTAATCAGCAGTGGGTAAGACTGGGTTTGTTCAGTGGTGCCTTTCAAATGAATCACACACTTTAAAAGCATGTTTTCAAATACAGATACCTTTGAAAAACTAATTACAGGTGCATCTAAATAAATTAGAATATCATTAAAAAAAATTTTCATTTTAGTAATTCAATACAATACAAAAAAGTGAAACTCATATTATATAGATTCATCACACACACACACACACACACACACACACACACACACACACACACACACACACACTGATATAAAGTTTAATGAAAGGAAAAAAATGTGGTAGAAAAAGGTGAAATGAAGCCCATTCAAAAATTTGTGGAGAGTCAGTGCTTCAACTGATGCATTGCTCGTCAAGCCACTCCTGAACCAGAGTCAATGTCAGAGGTGTATCACTTGGGCAAAGAAAAAAAGGGACTGAACTGTTTCTCAGTGGACCAAAGTTACCTTTTCATATGAAAGGAAAGAAAATTTTGCATTTCACATGGAAATCAGGGTCCCAGAATTTGGAAGAATAGAGGAGAGGCACAGAATCTAAATTGCTTGATGTCCAGTGTAAAGTTTGCACAGTCAGTGGTGGTATGGGAGTCATGTCATCTGCTACTGTGTTTGATCAAGTCCAAGGTCAGCACAGTCGTCTACCAGGCACCAAAAGTTGATCAAATGACCATGGTGTTGGTGTGCTTTACTGGCCAGCAAACTCACCAGACCTGAACCACATAGAAAATCTATGGGATATTGTCAAGAGGAAAATGAGAAACAGGACACCAAAAAATGCAAATGAGCTGAAGGCCACTGTCAAAGAAACCTGGGATTCCCTGCCACCTCAGCAGTGCCACAGACTGATCACCTCCGTGCCACGCCAAACTGAGGCAGTCATTAACGCAAAAGGAGCCCCTACCAAGTATTGAGTACATATACAGTAAATTGACTTACTTTCCAGAAGGCCAACTATTTACAAAAAAAATGAATTTTTGAATTGGTCTTATGGAGTATTAAAATTTTTTTGTGTTGGGTTTTTGTTAAATGTGAGCCAAAATCATCAAAATTAAGTAAACAGTACATGTTTATCTGACAGGAATCCACCTGCCACGCCCCCTTCAGCCCCCTTCAGCGTGTCAGGTGCTTTCTCGGCCGCTTTCTCTGAAGCTCCGCTTCAATCGCGCACATATGGTGCTCGTTTTTGTCATCATCACCAGCTTCTATTTAAACTTCCACACTCTCACTGTCCGTTATTGTTGGTATATGTTGGTTTACGGCGGTCGTTGTTATTGCTCATGTGTATCCCGGTACGTGTCTTCCCACCGGCACTCTTTCACCGGCTGCTCTTTCCTTCCCAAACCGCATCACGTATTCCCCCCGATCCTGCCAGTGTTTATTCTATGCTTTTGCTGCTCATCACACGTTCCGTGCCGCCAAGCGTGGCTTTCGCCTCCCGTTCATCGCATAACATTTAACAACAAAAGGCATATGTGCACTAACTAACAGCAGAGATTCACCAGTATACAATACAACACCTGTAGCAGCTGTAAGCCTTCATTTTCCCACCACTTCCGCAAGTTCTTCTGCGGCTGCACCGAGATAACCGACGTTAAATTCCAAATTTTTCCCCCCTTGTGCTCGAGATATTAGGGTTCGGCCACATTAAAAAAAGTCGATATAACTGATAAAAAACGAATTTGGCGGTTCCACTTTAAAAACGTCGACTTAAAAGGGTTGTCGAGGTAACCGAGGGCGAGATAACCAGGTTCCACTGTGTGTATATATATATATATATATATATTTTTATTTATTTATTTATTTTTTTTTCATGCAATGCACTGGTTGTAGCAGAACTGGTTGTAGCAGAAACATGAATTTGAGAGACCTTGCCAAGTTTATTAGTTACCTTTTCTTGTACAGATAGTGTTAAGAATTTCTCAGCTTACTTAGATTAGTAGATAAATAACTACTATTAGAGATTAAGCTGATATTAACCTCACCTACACTCAGTCTCAAATATTGGTAGTGTTAGGTAAAGCACACTCACACAGGCAGATAAGGAAGGAACAAATGCAGATAAATCCAAAACATCAGGCAGCAGCCATGGTCAAAAAAATAGGCAACGATCAGCTGATAAGCAAACAAAGTAACCAGGTGCACAAGAGAAATTCAATTCTAATAAACAGACAAATGAAATTTAACACTGTATTCAATTCATCGTACAACATTGATCAGTACGTCTTTGAAACAAGTCACTAAGAACATTAATTCGCAATTGGTTGATGTTCGGAAGACTCTATTTATAGTGAACCGTTGTTGTTTGTGTGTGTGTGTGTGTGTGTGTGTGTGTGGTTTGGTAAATCTGTAGCTAACCCGTTTCTTCTGCTTCCCCCGGGTATTTTACATGGGACTGGGAATTTTAGGTGTTCCTAGGGAAATTTGATGCAACATTTGGATGTAGGTACCCAACATTGGTCTTTAGGGCCATTATCCTTCCCACTTTAGCAGCCCTCTCCTGTATCTTGAATGTAAAACATGACACAAATTTTCTTTAAAATTGCCCCGGATTCTGTAGGTGAACTAAGGACCATAGTCACTCACTTTTATTGGATGCCAAAGTCCCTAAACACATGGTTGAATAATCACTCCACTTTGGTTAGGACGGATCGTATTGTGGGTAGAAGTGTAGTAACTTTGAGAAACTGTGTATAATCACCAAGATTGCTGTGTTACCTTGAAATTTGAGCAATAAAATCCAGTTATATTATATTCAGAAACAGGGAGTGGGAGGGGTTTGCCCCTAGGTAATGTACGAGGAACCTTAGCTTGTGCACAGATTGAACAAGGTGAGACCATGTGCTGAATGTCAGACAAGTTAGGCCTCCAGTACTTTTCTTGGAGTAGGTGGTAAATTATTTGGGCTCCTGGGTAGCTGTTGCCACAGTTTGGTATAAAACAAGAGTTCTTTGTTGCGTATGCCATAATTGTGCTCGGCTGGGGAAAGGGCTGCAGGATGGAGTTTGGGTCTTTCTCCTGAACATTGTGAGAGAACATTTGCAAGAAGACTTGTTTGGCCTCTTTTGTTCATTTCAGGGTGTTTACGAGGTAAAAAAAAATTGCCATTTTCAATCTGTCCCCCACCATAATTTGCATTGTAGGCACTAAATAGATCTACTTTAGTAAGTTTCCTTGCCTGGCAGAGTTCTAGTGCCAAGGGTACCAGGGTGAGAGGGAAGGGTATTTCACCATACATAAGTTGCAACCCCTATAATTGATGCAGGGTCTAAGACAACCCCATTTCTTCCATTTGTTATGTAAAGCACACTCATGCTGGAAGATAAAATTGTAGATCTTTATTGATAAATGCAGATAAATCTAAAATGTCAGGCTGGAATTGTGATCAGAAAAACAGGCAAACCAAGTCCAAGGAACATAAGTAATCCAAAGCGGGTGGTCTGTGACTGTTCTCCTAAGTAAGTAGTAGAACAGACAAGGACTGGGGGGAGAGTGAGTGTCTATATAGGGCTGAGTGGTGATGAGCACCAGGTGCAGGTACCTAGTAAGATAGAGAGTCGCTGTGAGTGTGCAGATTGTTGAGGGAAGGTGTGGCAGGTGGTTCCCTGACACTCACATAAAACTATATTGTATAAAACAAATGTCAGATATTAACCTTTTTGTTTATTTTTGGGAGAGTATAACACACATGTACATCATGCAAGTCACTGTGAAATGCATGCTTTGCTCTGTTTGTTTCCATGTGCCCTTGTTTTGCTTTGTGTCTCCTGTGCATGTCATTGGTTCTTGTCTTCATGTGGGTTACATTTCAGATGTTCTCCATTTGAGCACTTAGTATTGTGTCTATATGTAACCCTTTGTTTGAGTTGTGTCTTGCAATGTAACTTGTACAAATCACAATTTACCAAACCACTTCTCATTTCATGGTCATGTTCATTCTTTCCATTTTTTATTTTGCGTTCATTTATTTGCTTCTCAATCTTGTTTTGCATACGTTCTTTACTACTTGCCCGACCTTTGCCTGTTTAACATTGACCTTTTTGTCTGCTAATTTGGATTATCTGTCTGTTTGTTTAATAAACACTTACACACTTTCATCCCCTCTCGATTTTGTGCATTCTTTTATAAACAAAAGTACATTGAAGCCGGTTCTTTTCTTTCAGGTTCTGGCAAGAGGGTGAACCCAACAATGCCGGGGATGAGGACTGTGCAGTGTCTGGCTATCGTACCAAGCGTGAAAATTGGTATGATGTTCCCTGTGATAGGGAATATATTTGGATCTGTGAGAAAATAATTAATATGTAAAATGTTGTATATGAATAATAAAAACGGATGGAAAGAGAAAACAAGTTATTATTATTATAACCAATATTTGTGACCCACATTATGATCATATATATATTTCATATTTCTACGTTTATGGAGAATCCTAACCCTTTTAAATTGAAAAAAAAAACAATAATAAATTTTTACATTTTGCCTTAAATGAATGTTGTAATGATCAAAAACAACAAAAACAATAAATATGTGTTTGCTATAAAAAAAAGGCTAGTGGCAGAAATTATTTACTTAAAAAAAAACTGAAAAAAAAAAAAGAACCACCTATCAGTCAGTTGTTAATGCGAGTCCATCGCAATTTAGAAAGCAACAATCTACCTGAAAAGAGGTCCTCTCAAACAAACATGTGCACAGCAAACATCCATGTGACATGCCACTCCTTTGGATTGCTCAGTCTTCACAAAAGAAAGCAGAATAATCACCTCCAAACAATACAAAAACAGCTCACTGGGCCTCAACATTGGCATGACACAAATCTGGTTTTCCCAAATCAGGGCAACAAAGTTGCAACACAAAACAGTTACAATTGCTGGTGGTCATTGTGACAATCATGTCAAACATGTGCATGTTCTGCTCGGAGGATCCTACATTGTGGGCGTCCCAACTCCTCAACTCATCTGGGTCAAGAATGTCCACAACTCCCTTTTTGCTTTTCAAGTGTTTCCTTTAAATGTACTTAAGTATCCAATGTACCATAATGTATTATGGCTATAATGTCCTATTATCATTATTGACTCTTAATTAATCCTTGATTAATCAACTCTGTTTATGTGAAAAGTTTTGTGAAAATGTTACTTTTAGCACACCAATCTATTGTTACAGTTTCTGTGCCTGTATTCTGTTGTGCATGTTGTGTTGTGTGCAGGTCCCATTCCCACCCAGAGTTTCAAGGCCACCCTGCCTTGGTCCCACCTGCAATTAATGACCTCATGACTGATGCCTCTATTTAAGGAAAAGGAATAAAAGCTACCAGAGGAGGGTTGTTGTTGTGGTGTTTGGTGTGATGAAGTAGCAGTGGATTTTGTTCTGTTTTTGTGTCTTTGTCCTGTATTTTGTATACACCCTGAGCTTGTTTTGCCGTTTTGGACCATTTCTGTATATAGATACCACTGTACATATTCACTTAGTTCACTGGCAGTAAGGGTGTGGCTTCCATTTCATTTGGAGTGGGGATTGTTGTTTTGTGTTTTGTAGTAGGGAGTTGGAGAAGCTTATTGTATTTTTGTTTTTTTTCTTTCAAGTAAGGAAGCTTCTAAATGTAGACATTTTCTGTTTTTTGGCTCACCCTGAAAACAAGCTATTGTACGGTGTAGTGTGTGTGTGTGTGTGTGTGTGTGTGTGTGTGTGTGTGTCTATGTTATAATTCCACTTGTGTTATCAATATACCAACACCACACGTAGCAAACCTGGATGGATATCTTTATAGAAATAATACAAACCAGACACACACAAAAGTTCAATCAAAACAAGTTCAAAACCGAGTACATTCTAGTTTCTTAAGTTCAAACCCAATACTTTTTTTTTTTTTTTGCCCACCACTGTTAAAATGTAATTCTTGTAAAGATTTGGGGATGTGGGTTTGGACCTGGTACTCCTACACAATACTAAAAATGTAATCTAGCAGCTGGACAACTTGTAGGTAGAGTTTCTTCTTACTCAGGTGTCTGTGTAGGGATTTTACATGTTCTCCATTTGTTTACAATGGTTCCATCTTCAACTGAGAATACATGATGAAGTACTTCTGTAAGAAGAGGGCCGCCACTACATAGTGATATAAATAATTTGAGTGAGAATTCATGCAGCTCAGTTGCGGTACTCTGTCTACTGAGACTTTTAAGAGAATAGTTATATATGCTATATGAAGTCTAACCTCAACTTCCTGTCCTAAGAACAATTATTTTTAGAAAACCACACTCTACAGACTGCAGTGGAGACTGTAGAGAGCTACACATTGAACAGTTTGTAATACTGTTTACTGTGTTGTAGTTTAAATGTTTATTATAGAGAAATAAGTAATTCAGTTCATAGAAACTCAGTATTTTGAGCAAACGAAGGTCAGCTGAACTAGCTAATAGCACAAGTTATTGTTCTGGACTGTCTGTGGTGCGTCTGCTGATTGCTGGTTATTTTCTTGCTGGCTGCCACTGCAATACTGTTGGTTAGGAAAACTATAGAGTGAGACCACTTAGACTGCTGACAGGATTGTGAGAGAGGAGGAGCAGACCTGGTGATCACAAATAACAGAGGAACAGATTAAAGAAGATTATGGACTATTTTTTTTACTTAATAGAGACAAATTCAGAAAGCTTTTCCTGTTCATTATTATTGAATTGTTTACGATTATTGAATTGTAGATTATACAATCCTTTAAAACATTGTGTCATTACTCAGATATTATGGCATATTTTACATTCATTTCACAACTGTAACACAATTTGATTTAAATAAATTCAGTTTCATTAATATAAAGCGTAAAAGATGTCATAGAGGATGTGTGCATATTTCTTCATTCGCACCACTAATGTCTAAGCTAGATAAGACATTATAAAGAAATATTTTAAAAGGGAAACTTTAAGAGGAACCAGACTTATAAGGGAACAGATGTTATTTTTGGTTAATGCAAAATATTGTGGATAAGAGGCTTTACCCAGACACAACTAGAAGCTATAAATAGATCTTGAAAGGCTCTTTGGTAAAAGCATTAGGGCCTTATATGGTTCATCAGAGTTTGTAGTTTTAAATCTGTAGTAGCCAAGTTAAACTACTCACTAAATAAGAGTTACCGTATTTTCCGGACTATAAGCCGCTACTTTTTTCCCACGCTTTGAACCCCGTGGCTTAAACAACAAAGCGGCTAATTTATGGATTTTTCCTGGTTTTTTTTCCGGTTTCACAAACTTCAAACCAAAAAACTGAGCCCCATAACATGAGACCAATGAAATTGTCGAACGGGTTAAAGTGAACCATTAAAACTCTTTATATTAAATCAGATGCGCTCTCACTGAATCGGGCCGCACCACATCATAAATATGGATGATGTTCCTCTGACGTTTGACCTGCCGCTCACTCGGACTGTCTACAGGAAATGCGAATCATTCGTCACGCTGAAAACAACCGGGCATGGAAACACACTTCACCTGTGTTCTGAGCTGCACTGCATCGGGAGAAAAGATTCACCGATGGTGATTTTTAAACGCAAGACGATGCCAAAAGATAAACTCTCGAGAGAAATTGTTGTGAAAGGAAGGAGGAAGACGGTGAACAATGACTTTCTTGGGTTACAGACACTGTCTTCCATTAAAGCCTGTATAAAGTTCATTAGTTTCAGTGTAGACACCTGCGACTTATAGACAGGTGAGGCTTATAGACAGGTGCGGCTTATAGACAGGTGCGGCGTATTTATGTTCAAAATAAAAATCTTTGTAGAATTCAGTGGGTGCGGCTTATATTTGTGTGCGCTTAATAGTCTACATTTTTAGAACCACAAATGATGACCACATCACTTTGCCTACTTTGATCAGAAGGTGCAGGCTAATTGTTTGTACCTCAAATTATAACACTACTACTACAGCAGTGTGTAGAGCTTTCTCTTACAAAGCCCCACACTAATTGGAACAGCCTTTACCTGATCATTAGTGTTCAATATTTCAATGTAGGCTGTTTTTTCAAGCCTTACAAAAAAAAAGTTAATTAATGTAAAAAGCTACTCTGAGGGGGAAAATAAAAGCATCTACACAATTATCTAAATATAAAACCTTTGACAATTTATGCAAATCAGTAGCAGTGTTTACTGAGACTCTGAAGAAAGAGTTTACGGTACATTTATTGAGTTATTAAAGCAATCTCTATTTTCATAAACGGAATATGTAACATATAGTAACATGTAGTAGACTGTTGATATTAATTACAGTCAAAATCCATCCTGAAACTTTTTGGAGTTACTCAGTATCTTTAGGTTATTGAGGTGGAACCTTCCCCAGCTGCACAAAGTGGTCTCCAACTGAAGAGAACTCCATCCAGAGGTAGGGCAGTGGGGTGAATCTTGCAAATCTGAAGAAAAGAAAATGGACAGGAACACTGGTCATGTGTACCTCAGGGGAGAGAGAGAGAGAGAGAGAGAGAGAGAGAGAGAGAGAGAGAGAGAGAGAGTCTAGAGATGTGACAGGAAGAGAGAAAAAACATCATTGTTTCAAAAAAGGTTTAAGGGGCTTTGTAAGAGAACGCTCCATCCTCTGCTGTGGTCTTCATTATTTTAGGTACCAACAATTAGCCTGCACCTTTTAATTAAAATAGGAATGGTGGATGATCCTGTAACAGAAGTTTGTTTAGATACTCTAGAATGAGACTATTCAGATATTTGTCAGTATTTTGCCAGATTTTATTGGGAGCTAGTGTAAGACTAATTTCCTAGAACTAGTAAGGACTGCTGCATTCTGGACTAACTGAGAATTATGTATGCACTTATTCGAACACCCAGACAGTAAAGCATTACAACCTACACAATGATGAAGCAAAAGCATGAACTAGTTTTTCTGCACATTGTAATTGCATCATATTATTTATATGTACATGCTGAGACATAAAGACCATCCAGAGATAGTTTACGTTTTGCCAAATGTTTTGCCCTAATTAAAATACTTCTGTCTTACCAGAATCAAGCAGAAGGAAGTTAATAATTGTCCACCGTCTTCTTTACACATTTCTCAACACTGATAAGTTCATGTATCTCATCTGGCTTTGCTAAGATGTACAATTGTGTGTTGTTAGCATATTTATACCATATTTAGGAATAATTTTACCATCGGTAAGTTGATTATATTAAGAAAAAAAAAAACAGTGGGCCTAAACTGTACCTCAGAGAGTGAAGAGAACTCACTATTTAGACCAACAAACTGATAACGTTGAGTCAAATAAGACCTGAGCCAGGAGAGAGCTGTTCCCTTTATTCCAACAACATTTCTAGTCTAGCAAGGAGGAGGTTATGATCAATGGTGTCAAAAGCTGCACTACGGTCAAGAAAAACAAGTAAAAAGACAAAATCCTGATCAGAGGTCAATAACTGACTGGTATGTACATGGAACAGGAATAGCATCCTCCAGAGATATTGCTAGTTGCAGCTTTTCTATGCAAACCTGTCAGTCTTAAATTAAGACAATAAAGCTGCTTCCTCTTTTAACATTTGATAAACAATTTGTCTTTCAGGCCCACTGAGATTGTTTAATTCAACTGAAGGAACCCCTGCAATGTCAGAATAATGGCTGGCTTCAGTTTTTATTTGGATGATCCTCAAAGTAGTTAACACGGGGTCATCAAAGCAGCATTTGGATACACTAACAGTTATACTGTATGTGAAGAATGTTTACGCGGGGTTACTATGGGTCAATGTGAACAGTTAAGTACTATAAGTGATGATGAGATCCAAAAGTCAGAAGTTACAGATGACACATTCCCTTAATATTTTAAACAAATTATTTTTTTATTTATTTTATTTTTTTTTACATTTTCTAAATAACAGAAAATAAAATGTGTCCACAGGAAATGTTCAGGAACCCTGCATAGTTAGCACCTAGTAAACCCCTTTGGCACATATCACAGTTTGTAAATGTTCAAAAAATAACTTTCAGTTCTTGTTTGAGGAATTTTCACCCCTTCTTCCTTCTTGGTCTCCCAGTTCTCTGAGATTCCTGGGCCATCTCGCACGCATTGCTCTTTTGAGATTTATCCACAAATTTTCAATGATGTTTAGGTTCGGAGATGGGGAGGGCCATAGCAAACCCTTCAGCTTGTGCCTCTTGAGGTAGTCCATAATGGATTTGGTGGTGTGATCATTATCCATTTGTAGAAGCCATCCTATTTTCAACTTCAGCTTTTTAAAGATGGTTTTATGTTTGCTTCTAGAATTTGTTGGAAGTTTATTCGATCCATTCTTCCATCTACCCGTGAAATGTTCCCCATGCAATTGTCTGCAATACAACCCCAAATCATGATCTATCCACCCCCATGCTTAACAGTTGAACTGGTGTTCTTTTCAGGAAAGTTCTTTGCCCTTTGTTTCCCAAACCTACCTTTGCTCTTAGCGGTTAAATGATTCTATTTTAACCTCCGTTATCAGGACTATTAACATCAGTCCACAGGACGTTTTCCAAAATGCATCATGCTGTGTAAATGTTCTTGTGCAAAATTAAGATGCTGCATTTTGTGGTGACGATGCCGGAGGGATTTTCTTCTGAATACTCTTTCATGAAAGCCATATTTGTGTAGGATTTGCTGAACAGTTGAACAGTGTACCACAACTCCAGAGTCTACAAAATCTTGCTGGAGGTATTTTGCAGTCAAATGGAGGTTTTGGCTTTTCTAGAAATCTTATAAGCACTTCTCTCTGATATTTTTCTTAGTCTTCCAGACCTTATCTTGACCTCCACTGTTTCTGTTTACTGTCATGTCCTAATTGAATTAAATTGAAATAAAACACTTTGCTATCTTCTTATAGCCTTCTAATGCTTTGTGGGCATCAATCGTTTTCATTATCAGAGTGCCAGAAAATGAATCTTTTCACAATATACATGCTTCCCTTGGAGAATATTGAAGGCATGGAATAAGCTTCCACTGTTATGCCAATGATCAACCTGCATTTAGAAGGATGTTCTGTAACTACTACTGGTTCAACAGAAAAAGGCCTGGGAGTTATTTTAGACAACAACCTTTTTGGCTTTTTTGTTTTTAAAAAAAATCATATCAACCATGTTACAAAAACAGCTTCTTCCACCTTAGAAATATTGCTAAGCTGAAAAACATGTTGTTTATATCTGATGCAGAGAAGCGTTAAATATGATCATATAACCCCAATGTAGGGATGAGAAGATTGGGGTTATATGATCATATTTACTTGACCTTGTAAGAACTGTGGCTGCTGCATTCTGGACAAACTGAAGCTTGTTTATTAATGACGCAGGACATCCACCTAGTAATGCATTACAGTAGTCTATTCTGGAGGTCATGAACGCATGGACGTGCTTCTCTGCATCAGATATAAACAACATGTTTCTCAAAACTCCGGATTTCAAGTTCCTTGAATAGCAAAGGCCACTAAACATTCTCATATTTAGCTCCAAAAATTTGGAATAACGTCCCTGACAGTGTTTGGGGCTCAGACACACTCTCCCAGTTAAAATGCAGATTAAAGATTTTTAGCAATATTACAACTTGACTTTTACCTTTGCGGCATTTAGCAGACGCCCTTATCCAAAGCGATGTACAAAAGTGCTTTGAGTCTCCAGCAATGAATAAATCTACACTGGTACGCCAGATTACAAACTTAATATAAATAATATAGCTGCAAGCAGCGATGGCGGGCCCTCTTACTTTTTTTTATCGCTATACGGTGCCTTCCAGAAAACAATGCACGGTGGGCAAGTGCATCAAGTGGGTAAATATCAGTGGACTATTTTATGTTGTTACTGACCCATTCGGGGACTGTAGGTAAAAGAAACCCCAACGCCATGGCAACAGTGTTTGAGATATCAAAAATCCGTTTGCAATTTAGCATCTCCAATATCTCTACGTCATGTTGGCCAAGTCTGGTCTCAATTGCATGAATCCCCTAGGAGGAGTATTTCAATGTTTTTCAGTATTTCAGTTTACCGCATGCAGCTGTCAAAAAATCCACCTTTGTGACTGACACACTTCCTGGGGCCTGTTGGTGGCGCTATACCCGGGACTCACAATAGGCAATTGTGGGCACAGTGTGTGTGTGTGTGTGTGTGTGTGTGTGTGTGTGTGTGTGTGTGTGTGTGTGTGTGTGTTGTTGAGATTGGAATGGCCAGACATCAATATGAATGCCCATGAATGTACAACAATAGCTTGTCTGGCAACCTGGTCATCAATATGAATGCCAAATCAACATGAAACCCCCAGACATGTAGAACAAAAGCCTTTAATGGTCAGCAATTCATTACTATGCAGACTGTATGAATAGAGTATGAACGACCACCTGAGTTTAACCTGAGTTTTCTGGATTGCTCCAGGACTGATTTCATGTATTTACATATGAAGGAAAAACGTCTCTAGGTTACGTATGTAACCCTGGTTCCCTGAGGGAACGAGACGCTGCGTCGAAACGCTTTGGGAACGCGCCTGAGTGGAATCATCTATAACTTATTATCTTTTAAAGCAATATCAACTGTGAATAATGGACAGTAAAGCTCAAAGTGTCTTCTTTTTAAAGATATTTAAATTGTGTATGTAGTCCACGTTTATCAAGAACTGTTAACATTTAAATTTAGGTAGCGCATTTTTAGCTGTGAGTCCCAAAATCTGTGTCGAGGCCCAGGATAAAAGAAGTGTGATGTGAAATCTGGGAGTGTATCGTTGTGTGCTATAAGACGGGCTTTGAAAAAGTTAGGTAAAAGTTGCATTACTTTTGAATGGCGACTCTACGTGTTTTAGACGTTGTTTGTGGAGGTAGGTTTTGTCTGTATGCGAAAAAGTTAGTTGGCATTGCCAATTCAACTCTTAATACAATTGTTTATATGATGTTTAATGTTGTTGCAGATAAAATGGCTTACAGTAGAATAATTTTCTCGATTAAGAGACAGGTTCCGCTTAGTAGCAGTAAGTACTTAGATATTTGTGTTTGGGAGAACAAATGATTTATTTTCAAAATGTTTGTGTGTGATGTATTTATCTTTTTTTTGTTTAGTATTTGGCATTGGATCCAGCAACACCCAGAAATCGGATCGAGGAGGAGGTCACCGAAGTTGGAGTTGTTGTGATGAGGAAATTTGCCGCAATGGATTCGGAAATTACATTTTTAAGAAGAGATCTGAGTAAAGCGTAAAAGGAGCAACATGGAAACGGAATTGGAGGCAGCAAAGGCTGCTCAGGATTTTTTGAGAAATGGTATATAACGGATGCTTTCATTAGAATGTAAAGTGTATTGTTTTTATATTGTGGATTTGCATAGAAGTTTCTTTGCAAATTAAATGTAGTTTTATTTTCAGAGGTTGTTAACCCTGAGCAGGACAGAGGGTCCGTTTAGAGAAATGGTAAATAATCAATGTTATCGTTACAGTGTAAATTGTACTTTTTACTATTGTGGATTTGCAATTTTCTTTGTAATTAAAAGATATGTTTAATTTTCCGATGTCCTTAACTCTGAGCAGGAGGAAGGGTCTGTTGGAGGTGCCATAAGAACTGTGATAGAGGAAGCAGCACACAGAACTTCCCAAAATATTTGTATTTTTGTTTGAAAAGTTTTATTTAGTTTGTTATTGTAAGTGAGTTTTTGCAGTCTTTTGGGTTATATGACAAACTGCAGTGTTTAAATGTAAATCCTACTTGTTAAATCAAAGATTTAAATCATAAAAATTAACAATTGTTTAAGTATTACATTTTTGTCACTGGTCCAACACTAAACCTGCGCAAATTGGCGTAAATTCCCTGGACCTCACACCTAGTAGCACCCCTGCTGAGATTTTCACAGGCCTGCAGCTCCATTGTTCTCCTGCTTTTGTTGTGCAAACACACCCATTACCTGTGAGGCCTGGCACATTTGCAGAGAGAAAGAGAGAGTCATGAGTATATGTGCTTTTTTTCTATAGGCCTGTATAGTACACATCAGAAAACATTGTAGCACTGGTGTAAAATTATACACACATTCACATACGTTCATGCGTTATAGTTTGTTATCGTGTTGGGTTTCCTCTTTCTGCTGTCATCGATCGTCACGTGACGTCTTGGTGCATGGAACCTAGAACACATACAGCCTTTTTTTAGGTGAATAAATTGTCAAGCAGACACTGCCACTTCTAAGCACTGAAGTGGAGAATACCTCTCGCTGTGCAGTGTCTATTGCAAGTTGAGGAAGTTCACGTTTGACTTTATTCGCCGTGCCCAGTAGCGTTGTTTTGCGCTGCAGCAGTCTGTGCGACAGTGACAGTAAAGAAATTGTTCGTCGTGACATTTCTCTCTTCATCCAAAAATGCCTCAATCAGATTCATGACCACGTTCTCTGCCAGCCTCTCTCCCTTCTGACAACTGAGGTCCTTTCCCAAGTAAGGAGATGCATTGCAGGCATATCCGTGGCCATCCAGAACTTGATCCCAAATTTGTCTGGCTTGGTTGCGATATACTGTGTGAATGGACAACGAACCTTAGTAGGGAACAGCTGTTCATCTATGGTCATGTGTTCTCCTGGAGTGAAACTTTCAGCACAGTTCTTGTTGAAGCGTATCCAGATGTCGGAGATCGCAGCAAATTTGTCTGTTTTCACCCGTTCTGCTCTTACAAACAGAATTGAAATGAATGCCATGAGTTCATGAATTGCCAAATTCCGGGCTTGATGGGCCATGCATTTCCTGATGGTCTGCAGCATTCCCACGTCCAACAGGCAAAGGAAGCTTTGGAGCACGCTCGTAATTTTACGCTGTCGGAAGATAAACAAATAAAAAATGGTAAATTTACATGAACCTCACTCTAAATGGGTTTATATAAATATCATATGTACAATGGCAATGACAAACCTTAGCAGACTCTGTGGGTCCAGCTTGTGCAGTGAAGCACGAGTGATTTGCTACTGCACTGGGCATTCCAATGCCCTCCTCTACCCACACAGTGCCGTCTTTTGCCGTCTGGTTTAGACAGGGCTTCCCAGTACCATGGTGCATCTTCCGTGGAGGCATGTTGGGTTCTTGTTCCGTCTCCTTTTCGGATTCTTCTGAGGAGGTATCAGTGGCCTGCTGGACAAATGAAATCTCTCCTCCATTAGAGTCTGCTTTGTCCATTTCCTGATGCCAGGCCAAAGCCTTTTGCACGGAAAGGTTCTTCCTGCGTGGCAGTGAAACGGAGGCCATCCTGATGTGCGTTCTCAAAAACGCAAAGAAGAAATTTTTTGGTCTGCTTTTATGCACAGCACTGTGCTGTAGTCATGCAATGCCACTCCTTTACATACACAGTCACAATGAACAGAATCACAACCAATTGTTAGGAAGGTTTCCTATCCAGCTCGAAGGACAAAATGTTAGGATTTTCAATATCTGGTGGGCGCTGATCAGGGGATTGTACTCGCCCCAGCGTGTCAGTCAAAACACGGTACGGGATTCAGAACACTCAACTTTACTGGGTATAGAACTGATCGTATATGAGGTGATTCTCGCTATCTTAGCTGCTGTCCGGTAGGTTGCGTGTTCGGTAAGGTGGCCATTCTGGAGGAACTCCGGCAACTTAGGTTTCTTCACAAGGATATGTAGAATTTAACAGTAAAGCTAAAGACAACTCTGCTAGTTCAAGCTCTAAATTTAAGCTCTTGTGGGTCTCCTGAACTCACTAGGCACTCAGTCTCAGTAAACAAATGCAAATGTGCCAGGTCTCACAGGTGTTACTCTAATGATCAGTACGAGGTTGTGATTTGTGTAAGACAACCTAAGAGCCCAATGTGTTATCAGTTGTGTCAGAACAGTAAACATGATGAAGGAAAATATATGTGTACAAGCCAAAGTGTAAAGGCACAAAGTGATATAAAACACGAGAAGCTGGATTTAGTTGCTGAAGATGGACACAGTTTATCTGCTAACAGGAAAAGCTACTTTCATAATTATTACTTATTTAACAGAGTCAAAAGTAGAATGCAGTATCATAGTTTCAACAAAAGATGAAAACTTTAAATAAGGAAAGATATCACAAAAACGCTACATATAATGAATCTTTAAAGAAAGCAAGTAAGAGGAAATATAAAGAAAACAAACAACATCACTTTAAAGTCAATGAATACAACAGATTGAAATATCATAATAATGAGCAATACAAGTGTAAAGTGAACGAGTACAATAAGTTAAAGTATCGTAACGACGAACAACTCAAACAAAGTGAATGAGTACAATAATGTGACATACCGTAATAACGAGCAACACAAAGGTAAGGTGAATGAATACAATATAGTGAAGTATCGTGATAATGAGAAATACAGGAGTAGAATGAAGAAATACAGCATTATGAAATACCGCACTAATGAAAATCACAGAAATTTACTAAAACAAGGCAATAAATTAAAGTATCAGAACAATTGAATATCGGAACGATGCATTGCATAAAGAAAGTGTACAAAAAAGTAATAATAAAAAAGGAAAAAACAGCTAAAGGTAAACAAAAAGGATTGTGAATTTGTCAAAAAACTGTTCGAAGATAAGGTCAGTTCTGGTCTAGATTTTATTTGCTGTGTTTGTCATCGACTGTAAAAGAGATTCTTATAAAAAAAACTAACAAGTGTGTAACAGAGCAGTTCTTGGTAAGAAGTAGTGGTAATGAATATCCTGTTCCATGTGGATTGAAAACATCAAGTAAAGGACAGCTATGGATTTGTTTTACTTGTCATTATCAAATAAATCAAAGTGAAATGCCAGCAGAAACTGCTGTAAACAATTTGGAATTGCAACCCATACCCGAAGAATTGCACTGTCTCACTAGTCTAGAACAACATTTAAAAAGTTACTTTTAGGCATAGATGCACATGTTGTGTAAAAAAACATAGATGTTGATGATGGATTGGTTAATGGTGTTTGTGGTGTAGTTACTCATATTGTACGTTCATCTAAAGAGAAGTTACCTGAAACTGTGTACGTTCAGTTTGATGATAGTCATTTTTGCTCCAAAATTGCTCCATTCTACACCTATATATATGTAGAAGAGGAAAACGTTTGTACGAAAGCTGGTTTTGACCATCAGTTTCCTTTAAAACTAGCATGGGCATGCACAGTACATAAAGTTCAGTGTTTAACTGTTGATTCTGCTGTCGTTAGTGTAAAGTGTTTGCACCTGGTCAGGTTTCTGTCGCTTTGAGCCGGAAAGGAGTTTGTCAGGGTTAAAGACTTTAGTGAAAAGGTCATTTTCTGTAATGATCATATTTGTGAAGCTCTTCAAGAAATACCATCTTTTATGGCACATGATGAATCATTGGTGACAGTACAAGATCCTTTTCTGTGTTTATACTGAATGTACAGAGTTTGCGTTGCCATAAAGAGGATTTAAATGTGTCTATTCAACATGTATTCCACACCACGGTGGAGTTGGAGTTTATACGACGTGTGGAATGCCACACACTATTATAACAATTCCAAATCTTAGTTTAGTTTAATTTGATTTTCCTGAAAATGATATTTAGCTTAGTGTTATTTATAGACCACAAACACACCCTTTGTGTAGTTTTAAGGAAAATCTGGGCAGGTTAATTGATCAGCTGACTTTAATTTTAAATAACATTGTGCTTGTGGGAGACTGTAATAATGATGCATTAAAGTCTAATTCTGTGTTCTCTTTTATGGCAGATAGGGGTTTTATTCAACATGTTAAGGAACCTACAAGAGAAAAAGAAACATTAATGCACAATGTGTACATAAAACGTATGACAGATTTCTCAGTACACACAGAGATTGTGCCAGTGTACTTTAGCACACACGAGGGGATTTTCTGCTCATTTAAACTTTCAATTAAAATGGTTTATGATTCTCTGTTGAAATATCTGACGACATGAAAGTTGTACAATTTGATGTAGTATATACTTATTTGGTGATAGAGACAAGGACTATGGGAGAATATAGAACTTTTATCTTGTAGGATTCCTGTTAAGGCAGTAACAGATTTATACAATGTCATTATCTGTTTAAACACTGGAAATTTACTTATTACAAAGCTGTAGCTCAATAATCATGTAAATTCTTCTACTTGTAAAATATCATTAACTTTTTATAACACAATTCTGGTTACTTGGTGAAGGAGACAAGGAGCATAAGAAAACACTTCTGTTATCCTTGTTAAGCCACTACCAGATTTATACATTCATGCTTCTCTGTTAAGGCATGCCATGTGCATTACATTTACATTCACCAAACAATCATGTGCGTTCTGCTTCGGGTTTATTATTCATAAGGATTTAAAATAGTTCCCTACAGAAATACTGTACTGGTGAAATCCCATTAGCTTTTTACATACCCAGTTCTGGTCACTTGGTGATGGAGACAAGGAGCATAAGAAAACATACTACAGTGATCTTGAAGGATCCTTAGTAAGTCAGTACCAGATATGAATTTAATTACATTCACATTAACAAATTAATCATGTACATTCTGCTTCAGGTTTATAAAACCACTAGGATTTCAAATAGTTTCCTACAAAAGGTTTCTTTTTCTTTCATTGCGACAGCATGATCTTGGCATAGTAAACACATCTGTAACCATTTCGCTTATTCTTGCATTGTGTTCTGCTATAGAACAAAATATTGGATTTTGTAGAGTAACATAACAGAACAGTTATTGTGAATACTGTGCATCCCGTATTAACACATGCTGTTGCTAATACAACTTTTTTGCTTTTCCTATAATATAAATGATAACAAAAAGCAAAAATGCACTGGTAATGGTACTCCAGGTCAACCGTCTGGATGGGGTTCAAGTCCCTGCAGTGTCCTTGCTTGTTATTATTTATGATAATACTAAAATGTGTTATTATAGGTTTCACACAATAGTAAATAAAACACCATATAACTTTAAGTGTAAAAATGTTGATAATAAAAGTTGATTTCATCAAAGAAAATAACATACCTGGTGTTGTGAGACAGAACATTTGACTGTGTTCCTGTAATTCATTCTGTATTTTCTAAGGATGAAGTTGATACAAATTGAGTTGATTGAGTCAAGATGTGATGAGGTCACTGAGGTAAGATGGCGCTGGTCCATTTTTGGCCTTGTAGGCAAGCTTCAGTGTTTTGAATCTGATATGTGCAGCTACTGGACGCCAGTGAAGGGAGCGCAGCAGTGGGGTGGTGTGGGAAAACTTGGGCTGATTGATCACAAGTCGTGCAGCTGCGTTTTAGATAATTTGCAGTGGATGAATAGCGTTCAGGGGAAGACCTGCCAGCAGAAAGTTGCAGTAGTCCAGTCTTGAAATGAAAAGAGACTGAACAAGCAACTGAGCAGCCTGTGTGGACAGAAATGGTCAAATCCTTCGGATGTTGTAGAGAAGAAATCGACAGGGACGAGCCACTTTAGCGACATGTGTTCATTGTCTATAGTTAACCCAAGGTTACGAGCAGTGGCTGAAGGGGAGAGCAGAGAGTCATGAAGTGTTATTTGGAGATCTTCACCTGGAGATGAATCACCTGGGATGATCAGCAGTTCGGTTTTGCTGGGGTTGAGTTTTAGTTGGTGAGCTTTTATCCTTGAAGATATGTCTGTCGTATCATAACCTTCTGTTCCAGTATACCTAATCACATGCACATTATCAACTTGTGGTTTTTAATATGATGAACAGCAGCTATGCTAATTCTGCTCCACTGCTTTTCTTACTCTTACTCCCATCCCGAGGCTTCCCTAAGTTACTTCAGCACCAGTCGTGTCCCACCTCCCACCAGCGCTAATTGGATTCTACTTCATGTAAAGTTTGGACACACACTGTGGTGCTCATGTTAGTTCTCTCTCTCTGGTGTTTTTTTAAGACTATAATCACAGTCTTGATGTCACCCAAATGAGGATGATTCCTCTTTGAGTCTGGTTCCTTTCAAAGTTTCTTTATCATGAGATCTAAGTTTTTTTTTTTGGCACAGTCTCCTCAGTCTTCATCATCAGGAATAAATACACATTATTTACCCTAATTCTTAAGTTCTCTTAAGCTGCTTTGCCCATTGTGAAAAGCGCTAAAGAAATAAACATGAACTTGAACACATGACTGCTAATTGTTGAGTCAAGTCACTTCAATCTGCCCTGTGTAAGGGATGTCCTGCCCATATGTTGCTTTGAAATAGAGGACTTCAAGTCTGTAAATAACCTCTGCAACATCTCTCAATGTGATATTTGCCAAGTGCTCATCTTTCCACAGTTCACACACTATACAAACTTGAGATCCTGTATCCCATAATGCATCAGCAAGCTGGCCTTGGATGTAACACTGCTTCCCCACAAAGGCAGCACAAGTATATCTGTTTACTTTATATTTTGTTGTAGGTGCAAGCATTCCTATTTAGATTTAAATATCGATTGCAATGTTCTCTGTGATTTGTCCATGGTTTGGAGCATTGCAATGTCTGTTTACAGGCAGAACACTGTCTCAATTTAGTTTGTCATTGTTCAAGATGTTTGTGATTTCATAATATGCAAAGCTTTGTGTTGTATGAGTGATCATTTCCTGTCCCACGGTTGTTTCCTTCAACAGCTGGTTTCAGTATGTGTTTGGTAATCTTACTCTACAGACAGCCAGGAAATGGTTTCTACTGCCAAACCAATAGCAAAGAATGCAGCACACATCCAATCCACTTTGCTGACATGCCAGGCATTTCCTCAATGAGTTAGAGAACTATGTAGCATTATTCAGGAAGCCTCTGTGGAAGTTGAAAAGCTCTCATTTCCTGTCATATTGCAGCAAATAATTTAGTGTGACACTGTGTGACATGATCTGAGGATGGTGAATGGACTCTTATTTAAGGCACCTCTGCACTGACGAACTTCAACAATGCCATATCTGACCACATTTCCTTTAACTAACTCAAAATGGCAGGTTTGGTTTTCTTTTTGGATTTGTTACATAGTGTCTGGCCCCTCATTTTTACTTAAACTTTATAAATTCAATTCAATTTATTGATGAGCGAGCCGGTGCGACTGTGGCAAGGAAAAACTCCACAAGATGGCATAAGGAAGAAACCTTGAGGGAACCCATCCTCATCTGGGTGGCACCGAATGTCCATTTATTAAAGATAAACGATGTTGCGGGGGGTACAGTGATGGTGATCAGATGCAAACTATAGTCCTGAGTCAGTGTAGCAGACTGTTGACATTAACTACAGTCCAAATCCAAATCCTCAAAGCTCCTGTTCTTACTCCGGAATGTTATTGATCCCCAGGACGATAATGTGAAACCATTTCCAGCTGCATGAATTAGCCTAATCGAAGAGAACACTACCCAAAGGCAGGCTGGGATGAAGTAGGCAGATCCGAGGAGAGAAGAGAAGCAGAAACTGGAACCTCAGTAGCCTGTTTAACTTGACTGAGTGGAAGAGTAGATGACAGGAAAAGAAGAATATGGATTATTAAGTATCCTTATTGTTGTATGAAAGTTAAGGACACTGTGCAGTTGGGGACTCTGGCAAGACTCGCTCTGGTGGCATAACTAAAAGAGAGAACCAGAAGGTAACATAGACATGAGGGATCTCTGGGATAAGAGACAACCCACCACACCACCGTCAACAAACCTGAGTGAACGTGTAAATGTGAGGGGACGACAGCATACAAATATCCCAGTTGACCAAACACTCTATATCCATGATCCCTCCAGATCTGCTCCTTTACCTCAGAAAAATCTACTGATAAAAGACTAAATAAATGAGTCCCAAACACTGATTGGAAGATTGTTTCATAACTCTGGGACTTTATAAGAGAAAGATCTGCCCTCTGCTGTAATGTCCATAATTCGAGGTACCAACAAAAAGCCTGCACCTTTTGATTTAAGTAGGCATACGGGTACAGAGGTTCACTAAAAGTACTTCCGTATTATCAGAATTGAGCAGAAGGAAGTTATCAATCATCCACTGTCTAATGTCCTTTACGCACTTAACATTGTTAAGCTGATCATTTGGCTTTGATGAAATATACAGTTGTGTATCATCAGCATAGCATTGGATCGAATATCATGTTTATGTGTAATTTCACCCACGGCAGCATATATAAAGGGAAAAGTAGTGGGCCTAAGACGGATCCTTGCAGAACACCAAATTTTTCCTTGGAGAGTGTGGAGAACTCACCATTTACATTAATAAAAAAATAGCACTCAGAAAAAATAAGACCTGAGCCAAAAAAGAGCTGTTTCCGTTTACTCCAACAACATTCTCTAGACCAGCAATGAGCTGCGCTAAGGTCGAGCAAAACAACTCAAGAGACAAAAACCTAATCAGCGGCTAAAAGCAGGTCATTTACTACTTTAACTAGCGCCGTCTCTGTGCTATGATGAGGCCTAAATCCTGACTGATACATTAAAAAATATATATTCCTACGTAGATGTGAACAGAACTGCTGTGCTAGAACATTTTCTAGAATCTTGGATATAAAGGAGAGGTTTGATTTTGGACTGTAGTAGGACAGCTGACAGGGTCAAGGTCAGGTTTCTTAATTAGGGGTTTAATAACTGCTAGTTTGAAGGATTTAGGTCACTTCTGATACTTTCATTTTGCAGTCTAGTATGGACAGTGTGAAAAAACATGCTCTGTACTAAATCAAGAGTCATATGGTAATAAGGTCATGACTGGTTGGGATGGTAGTGAATGCAGGTCTGAGCTTGCACTCATTTCTTAACTTCTCTAACACACTCTCCATTACTTTGCACTGTTGACCCCAGGTACCTAAACTCCTCCACCTTCTCCACCTCTTCTCCCTGCTTCTCCCTGCAACCAATCTCTTCTCTCAGCCTGGTTTTCACTACTCTTTCTGATAACTTCATGGTGTGACTAATCAACTTTATTTCCTTGTAGTTACTGCAGATCTGCACATCTCCCTTATTCTTAACAACTAATAGAGCACACGCCTTCGTTTCTTAGGCATCCTCTCACCTTCCATAATCTTGTTGAACGATCTATTTAAAAACTCCACTGCCATTTCTCTTACACATCCCCATGCTTCTACCGGTATGTCATCTGTTCCAACTGACTTTACACTCTTCCTCCTCTTAATCGCTACTCTCACTTACTCCTTACTAATCCTATTCACTTTCTGCTTTACCATCTTCACATCATCCAAGCTTTTCTCTCTCTCATTTTCCTCGTTCACCAGCTGCTCAAAATAATCCCTCCACCTTCTTAACACACTCTCCTCACTAGTCAACACATTTTCATCTCCATCCTTTATTGCTCTAACTTGCAGCACATCCTTCCCAGCTCAGTCCCTCTGCCTGGCCGAATGCTTCAAATCTTTTTCTCCTTCCTTAGTGTCCAACCTCTCCTACAGCTCCTCATACGCCTTTTCCTTGGCTTTCACCACAACCCTCTTTACCTGCTGCCGCATCTCCTTGTACTCCTGCCTACTTTTATCATCACTCTGTCGATCCCAATTCTTTTTCTCCAACCTCTTTCTCCTTAATGTGCTCCTGCACTTCCTCATTTCACCACCTTGTTTCTTGTCTTCCTTCCTATTTCCAGATGTCACACCAAGTACCTTTCTAGCTGCCTCCCTCATGTAGTAGTTTCCCAATCATCCAGCACCTCTTCACCACCACCGAGCTCCTGTCTGACCTCTTCCCTGAACCTCACACTACACTCTTCCTCCTTCAGTTTCCACCATCTTATTCTTCTTTCAGTCCTCACTCTCCTCCTCTTCTTCTTCACCTTCAAAACCATCCTACAGACCACCATCCGATGCTGTCTAGCTACACTGTCCCCCGCCAACACCTTACAGTCTCCAATCTCCTTCAGGTTGCATCTCCTGCATAGCACATAGTCCACCTGTGTGCACCTTCCTCCACTCTTATACGTCACCCTGTGATCCTCCTTCTTCTTAAAATGCGTGTTCACCACTGCCATTTCCATCCTTTTAGCAAAATCTACCACCATCTGCCCTTCCACATTCCTCTCCTTAAAACCATACCTAACCATCACCTCCTCATCACCTCTGTTCCCTTCATCTACATGCCCATTAAAGTCTGCCCTAATCACCAATCTTTAATTCCTAGGTACACCTTCTACCACTTTATCTAATTAACTCCAGAATTTTTGATTCTCCTCCATCTCACAGCCCACTTGTGGAGCAAAAGCACTGATGACATTTATCATCACCCCTTCAACTTCCAGCTTCACGTTTATCCCCCTATCAGAAACTCTCTTCACCTCCACTACACTCTTACTGTACTCTTCCTTCAGAATCCCCCCTACACCATTTTATTTATCCTGAGCTTATTGTAATGATATAATAATACAAATATGTGTATCATATAGACATTTACATTTAGTGCAGGAGGAATGTTAATCTCAGAAAAACTCAAACTAAATACAAAAGTAACCATATAATAAAAAATGTCTTCATTCACACACAAAATGCAAAATAATATAGCTTTATATCTTTAGCTAAAAATAAAAAATTAAGTCCTTTTTTTTTTTTTAACCACATGCTAACCATTGAATGACTTATATACAACAGGTTCACCGTTCAACTTCCTGTTCTGAAAAAACAGTAGCGAGCTAAAGACTGTGGATACTTTTTCAGCATTGTTGTAGTTCCAGTGTCTTTGCAAAGAGATGAGTAATTCAATTTATGAAAACATCGATTTTTTGGAAGACAGAAGGTCGGCGGATCTAGAGGACGGCACAAACTCATATGAAGAGATTTCCAGGATTGAAGAAGCAAAGGAAATTCAAGTGAATACAAGCAGTAAAGAGACTACGAGTTCAGGTATGCTCACATTTTCTCTCTCACACACACACACACACACAAATCTTTACCTGATAGAACTCAAAATATTACTTTGTAGAAATTACATGTAGAATAAATCACTTTCTTTAGAGCCAAACAGCTCAGGATGCAGATGTTACAGACTGGCTGTGGTGTGTCTCCTGACTCTGGTGCTTCTAATGCTGGCTGCCATCGCAATTCTGTGGTTCAAGATGATTACAGAGAGAGACCAGATACAGATCGGGTATAACAACATGACTACACAGATAGACCAGTTACAGACCAGATACGACAATTTGGCAGATAAATTCCAGAAACATGACTACACAGATAGACCAGTTACAGACCAGATACGACAATTTGGCAGATAAATTCCAGAGGAAGACGACCAGATACGACAATTTGACAGAGGAATTCCAGAGGAAGACAGAGGAATTCCAGAGGAAGACAGAGGAATTCCAGAGGAAGACAGAGGAATTCCAGAGGAAGACAGGGGAAATCCAGAGGAAGACAGAGGAATTCCAGAGGAAGACAGAGGAATTCCAGAGGAAGACAGAGGAATTCCAGAGGAAGACAAATTAATTACAGAAGAAATTGAATGGACTCCAGAGGAAGACAGAGGACTTTCTCATTGTATTAAAGAGGAATCCAGATAAATTACAGAAGAAATTGAATGAACTCCAGATAAAGTTTTCTCAACTGAGTATGTGATTGTTTTTTTTTTTTTTTTTTTTTTTTTTTTTTCTTTTTTTTTTACATTTACGTTCTGTTAAGATTTGCTTCACGTTCATGATTTTTGGGGTCACCGTAACCTAAATTACAACATTGTAAAAATTATAATTTTGAAATAAACCTCTTTTTACAATTGAATGTTTCTTTCCATTTATCCTGAACATATTAAATTAATGTTAACACTTTTACAATAAACTGAAATGACTGTTTATTCAAGAAAAGCAAAAAAATCTGTCTAATTTCTAAATTTACACAAAATATATAAAATGAAATATCTGTAAATGTTTAGCTTAAAAAAAAAATGCAAGTGTCTTCTTTCTTTTACCCGCAAACGAAACAACTAATGACTTTTTTTCATTTATACCCTCTCAAAACTATAATCTATATAAATATTCGCAGCACTCCGTACCCTTAACCTTCAATTGGGTGGAGCACCGAGTTCTAACTTTGTGTCAATCAACACATTGGTGAGTTTAAGCAAAATAACAATTCGATTTATTTATATAAAAATATAATTAATGCAATTGACAAAGTAATTGTTTAAATAAATGTAACCAAAAAACAAAATCAATAAAGACAAGAATTAAATAACCCAAAAGTCTAGGGCAGGGGTGTCCAAACTGTTTTTTTCTGAGGGCCACATACAGAAAAATTTACTGGGCCACTAGACGTGAGGTACTGCCTTACTTTTAATGCACTATTATTGGTAAAATCAATCAAATGCAGGTAAATTACATTTGATAATTGAACATGTTTAAAGAAAAAAAAAGCCTTCATCAGTCTCCATTAGTGGATTTTCATTAAAACTTTTACAAAAAGGTTGCCAGGTAATTCTCAGCATTAGTCAAGTCTCTTTGATTCCGCCTTTTCTGGTGACCCTGAGCAATTTTTTTTTATTGCTTGCGTTGTGAAGGTGCTGCCTTGTTCAAGAAAGCAGCTCCACCTAGTGTTTAAATTTAGAAGTACAATACAGTCAATCACTGATAATTCACGGTTTGCAGGGTCTCATTTGGACCCTAACTAACAGCAAGTTGCGGATTATCTTAAAATTTGCAGGAATCCGCAGGGAGACCGAATGTTTAGGAATGTTAGGAATAACATTTTAAATTATGTATTCACTAACAGATTTTATAAAATTTTTAAAACACTTGTATTATTCATTTTAAGTAATAAATGAAGCATTTGTGTCTATTACTTTACATTTTCTGGTGATTATGCATTAAAAAGGATCCAAGTTACTAGTGTAATGTCTAGATGAATCCCGGTACCATGGGTGCTGCAGGGACGCATCCAAATGTGTGGATTTTTAGGGGACATTCAAGTCAAGAGTCAAGTCAAGAGGCTTTTATTGTCATTTCTACTATACACAGTGGTACACAGTACACAGTAACTAATAAATAATAAATGAATGGTTGTGGAATGGATTGAGATCATTGAGAGTGTGTGTTAAGTGTTCAGTCCAGGTTCTACAGTTCAGTACACACATTGAGTGTGTGTGTGTGTGTGTGTGTGTGTGTGTGTGTGTGTGTGTGTGTGTGTTCTGTTTCATTTCTTTGTATTCAGAAGCCTGATGGCTTGGGAAAAGAACCTGTTGCACAGTCTTGTTGTGGCGGCTTCGGAACCGTTTTCCTGATGGTAGGAGTGTAAAAAGTGTATATGACGGGTGTGTGTGGTCGTCCACAATGCTGTGTGTTTTGCGGATGCAGCGTGTAGTGTAAATGTCCATAATAGAGGGCAGAGAAACTCTGTTGATCTTCTCAGCTGTCCTCACTATCCTCTGTAGGGTCTTGCGATCCAAGACGGTGCAATTCCCAAACCAGGCAATGATGCAGCTGCTCAAGATGCTCCTAATGGTCCCTCTGTAGAACATGGACAGGATGGGGAAAGGAAGATGAGCTTTCCTCAGCCTTCTCAGAAAGTAAAGACGCTGCTGGGCTTTCTTGGTGATGGAGCTGGTGTTGAGTGACCAGGTGAGGTTGTCTGCCAGATGAACACCAATGAATTTGGTGCTCTTGACGATCTCCACTGAGGATCCATCAATAATCAGTGGAGATTGGTTGCTCTGTCCTCTGCTGAAGTCAACAACCATCTCTTTCGTTTTTGTCCACATTCAGAGACAGGTTGTTTGCTCCACACCATGCAGTTAACCGTTGCACCTCCTCTCTATATGCTGACTCGTCGTTCTTGCTGATTAGACCCACCACGGTTGTGTCATCAGCAAACTTGACGATGTGGTTTGAGCTGTGCATTGCTACACAGTCGTGAGTCAGCAGAGTGAACAGCAGTGGGCTAAGCACACAGCCCTGGGGGGCCCCAGTGCTCAGTGTGGTGGTGCTGGAGATGCTGTTCCCAATCGGGACTGACTGGGGTCTCCCAGTCAGGAAGTCCAGGATCCAGTTACAGAGGGAGGTGTTCAGGCCCAGTTGGCTCAACTTTTTGAGCAGGTGCTGAGGAATGATTGTGTTGAATGCTGAGCTGAAGTCAATTAACAACATTCGAAGATATGAGTCCTTGTTATCCAAGTGGGTTAGGGCCAGATGGAGGGTTGTGGAGACGGCATCTTCCGTGGAGCGGTTTGGATGATACGCAAACTGCATGGGGTCCAGGTAGGGTGGAAGCTGTGTCTTAATGTGCCTCATGACGAGCCTCTGGAAGCACTTCATCACGATGGTTGTGAGTGCGACGGGACGATAGTCATTTAGGCAGGAGACAGTCAATTTCTTTGGTACAGAAACGATGGTTGTTGTCTGGAGGCACATGGGAACAAGGTTACTGCTCATGTTGAAGATGTCAGTGAAGGCATCTGCTAGTTGTTTTGCACATACCCTGAGCACTCTGCCAGGAATGTTGTCTAGTCCAGGAGACTTCCATGGGTTAACTCTGCATAGAGTTTTCCTCACTTCAGCTGTGGTTAGACAAAGCACCTGGTCAGTGGGAGGAGGGATGGTCTTCCTTGCCTTCACGTTGTTCTGTAAGCATTACATTTAAGCACAAATATTAGGGGCCATATATTTAGATTTTAATATGGGCTAATTAAAATTGGTTGGTGGGCTGCAGTTTGGACACCCCTGGTCTAGGGTATAATTCCTTCTCCCGATAACCCCAGTTAACCCCAGTGTGGTACCTGTTCCCGCTCAGCCACGTCCTCCTTAAACTAATTGAAGTGACTGTAATAAAGTGGTCATGCTAAATGCTCTCTCGCTGTTAATTAAAACCAATGCAAGTTTTTTTTTAATCACAGGACATTGCTGTGGACCCCTATACGGATAACTCGTACCGCTTAGTCCCCAGATGGACAATCCTGCGAGTTTGTGGGTGGTATCTGAGGTAAGTATTTAGAATACCACTGGTCAAACACAATAGTGACCTGTGACCCACTATTTTGTGAAGCTTGACAAAAAAACATCCATTCAAATCTACTAAAATGGGAGGGAATGGGTCAACTAACCCCCTGAGTAACTGACGTACTCCACATACCACAGTTTGACTTCTCCGGCCATTCGGTTTCTGTCTGAGATCCTCCAGCACTGCTCGATTGGTACCACCTTCTCTCAGATTGAGAGGTAAGTACAATTCAAGGCTCTTCTCTGTTCTGGCACCAAGGTGGTGGAATGAACTTCCCCTAGATGTCCGTACAGCAGAGTCCCTGATTATCTTTAAGCGACGACTGAAGACCTACCTCTTCCTGAAATACCTAAATTAGCACTTTCCAAGTTTGTAGAATTCGAGTTATATTTATATTGAGTTTGTATTCTTGCGTACCAGTGTAGATTTATTCACTACTAGAGATTTAAAAGCACTTTTGTACGTCGCTCTGGATAAGGGCGTCTGCTAAATGCCGCAAATGTAAATGTAAATGTAGTTGACTAGAGAGGAGAGTGTGTGGAGAAGATGGAGGGAGTATTTTAAACAGCTGATGAAAAAGGAAAATGAGAGAGAGAAAGAAGGTTGGATGATGTGGAGATGGGGAAGCAGGAAGTGGATAGGATTAGTGAAGGAAGTGAGAGCAGCGGTTAAGAGGATGAAGAGTGGAAAGTCGATAGGACCGGATGACATACCAGTAGAAGCATGGAGATGTTTAGGAGAGATGGCAGTAAAGTTTTTAACCAGATTAAAAAAAATTAAGAAGAAGAAGGGTTCTTTATAAGTGTAAGTTTGTCCATAATGAGCAAGCTGGTGGTATCTGTGGCAAGGAAAAACTCCCTGAGATGGCGTTAGAAAAAAAACCCTGAGAGAAACCAGACTCAAGAGGGAACCCATCCTCATTTGGGTTGCACCGAATGCCCATTTATTACAGGTAAAGGATGTTAAGGTGTCATGTGATCAGATGCAAACTGTAGTCCTAAGTCATTGTAGCAGACTGTTGACATTACGTACAGTACAAATCCATCCTTAAAGCGCCTGTGTTACTCCATAATTTCATGGATCCCCAGGCCTCTTATGTGAATAGATCCCCAGCTGCACAGAGTGGCCTATAGTTGAAGAGAACACCATTCAGAGGCAGGCCAGGAGGCAGATCCAAGGTGAGGGGCAGGAACAGTGGTCACTGGTACCTCAGGAGCATGTTTAACGAGAGAGAGCGAAAGAGAGAGAGAGAGAGAGAGAGAGAGAGAGAGAGAGAAAAGAGGGGTGACAGGAAGAGAAGGATATGGATTATTATGTGTCCTTAATTTGTATGAAAGTTAAGGTCACTGTGCAGTTTGGACTCGCCATGGCAGCATAACTAAAAGGGAGAACCAGAAGGTAACACAGACATGAGGGATCTCTGGGATCAGAGACGGCCCACCACACCACAATCAACAAACCTGAGTAAACGTGTGAGAGTGAGGAGACGACAGCATCTAAATAACCCAATTCACCAAACACTCTATATCCATGATCCCTCCAGATCTGCGCCTTTACCTAAGAAAAAATATAAAAGACTCCACTAAATAAATATGTTTTCAGCCTCAACTTGAACACTTAGACTGTGTCTGAGTCTCGAGCAGTAATTCGAAGGTTGTTCCATAACTGTGGGGTTTGTAAGAGTAAGAGCTGCCCCCTGCTGGAGTCTTCCTTTTTTGAGGTACAAACACATAGCCTGTACCTTTTGATCTAAGTAGGCGTGGAGGATCATACTGGTACAGAAGTTCACTCAGATACTGTGACGTGAGAGCGTAAAGTGCTTGCATGTCAGTAGTAGTATTTTATAATCATTGTGAGATGTAATTGGGAGCAGTGTAGATGATTAAAACAGGAGTGATGTGGTCATATTTCCTAGATCTAGTGAAGACGCTTGCTGCTGAATTATGGACTAACTGAAGATTATTTATGCACTGACTTGAACACCCAGACAGTTAAGCATTACAGTAGTCTAATCTAGATAATCTAAATAGTAACAAAAGCATGAATTGGAAAGTTTACTTCTACTAGTGCCCTTATCAGTCTGGATGCAAAGCTTGTGAATGTGAATCCAGCAATTCACCCAAAGTGGACAGTTTCAGACAGAAAAAAAGACAAGGTGTGTTTTTTCCTTCTTCAAGTGTCCAGTTTGCCCATTATAGCCTTAGGCTTCTGTTCTCAGTTGACAATAGTGTTGTTTTTGTAGCTTATATAACTCAAGGTTTTGGGTGTCATACATGTAAAGAGGCTAATCTACTCAGAATAGCTGTACTAATTGTTTATATCAATAGCTGTATGCTTCCTGGCAACATTTTTCTCTTATATCTCTAAAACAAAAAATCATTTTCACCAACAAAACCCAAGCCCAAGAAAATTCATGAAAATCCCAGGAGATCAAAAATTTCTGAAGTAGTCAAACCAATACATCTAAAGCCAAGTTCAATTCCACAGTTATAGTTCTGCCACCTGTTGGTGTGAACAGATTTTGCCCTGTATCTGCTTTAGTTTATGGATAGTGCTGCAGCAATGTGATTAGAATGTGCATGTGGACATGTGTCCCCAGTAAAGTGAAGAGTTAAGTGTATTTTACACACTCATTAATGAACTTAAAATGTCCTTTTGTTTACTCTGGCAGAAAAAGAAGGTGGTAGGGTTTCAAACACCTCACTAATCTCAGATTGCAGATTTACATTAATTAGCTTTCCTGGTTTTAGTATTATGGAGAAAAATAAAATTGCTTTTGTGTTGTGTCAAGTCAAGTAAAGAAGCTTTTATTGTTACACATTGAAATGAATCAATGTTCCTTCAGAACCCTGGTGATACATTAAACAAAATATTAAAAAAGAACACAAAGCAAGGACTAAGTGTCCACATAAAGGGCATTGTGTGCAACCAAGTGGACAGATACACAAAACACAAAATAGCCGACCAGTAACCTATTGTATACCAACTACCTTCCTCCACTTCTCTCTTTCCTCACTTAACTCACCACATCCATGAACCTCCTCCTTGGTCTTCCTCTTTTCCTCCTTCCTGGTGGCTCCATCCTCAGCATTCTTCTACTAATATAACTCATGTCCCTCCTTTTAATCTCGCCTCCCTCACCTTGTCTCCAAAACATGCTCTAATAAACTAATTTCTAATTCTCCATCGTCGTCACTCCCAACAAAAACCTTAACATCTTCAGCTCTGCTACCTCCAACTCCACCTCCTGTTTTTTACTCAATGTCACTGTCTATAATTTATACAACATCTCAGGTCTCACCACAGTCCTATAAACTTTCCCTTTCACTCTCACAGATACTCTTCTATCACAAATCACTCCTGTCACTCTTCTCCACCCACTCCACCCTGCCTGCACTCTTTTCTTCACTTCTCTAACACACTCTCCATTACTTTGCACTGTTGACCCCAGGTACCTGAACTCCTCCACCTTCTCCATCTCTTCTACCTGCAACTGCACCCTTCCACTGCCCTCCCTCTTATTCACACACATGTACTCTGTCTTACTCCTACTGACTTTCATTCCCCTTCTCTCCAGTGCGTACCTCCACCTCTCCAGGCTCTTCTCAACCTGTTTACTACTCTCACCATAAATCACAATATCATCCGCAAACATGATAGTCCAGGGAGACTCCCTGACCCCGTCTGTCAACCTGTCCATCACCACTGCAAACAGGAAAGGGCTCAGGGTCGATCCTTGATGCAGTCCAAACTTCACCTTGAACCAGTCTGTCGTTCCTACTACACACTTCACTGCTGTCACACTGTCCTCATACATGTCCTGCACCACCCTCATATACTTCTCTGACACACCTGACTTCCTCATACAATACCACAACTCCCCTCTCCACCCTGTCGTACGCTTTCTCTAAATCCACAAACACACAATGCAACTCTATCTGACCTTCTCTATACTTCTCCGTCAACATTCTTATAAAAAATCTACAAAAATCCTATTTCTACAAATTGTGGAACAGTTTTAGAGTAATGTTTATGAAGACTTTAATCATCTCATCATCTACATTACATAATATCATCAAAGAATATGCAATTTAATTTAATTAGAGGAAAAATCTCCAGGCCCTCCTGCAGCACTGCATTAAAAACAGACCAGATTCTTTAATAGAAAACACTGCCTGGGTTCTGAAAGCCCAGTCTTAGAGCATTTTTTTTAAGTCATTAAATGTAATCTATTGGTTTGTGTTAATGGACATGAATTTCCTTCTTTTTGTGGTGACACTGAGTAATGTATTTCAGTTGGATGTTTTTTTGGTTTCTCAGCCAGAAGTTTCTTTCTGCCACTGGATTCCACAGACACTGTACTGTTTTGTTTTCTTATGTTTTATTGATTATTTAATCTCCAAGCTCCATTACTCAACATTTAAAAAGGAGATTTTATTCTGTTTTTATTGCTTTTTATTCTGTAAGCTACTCACTATTATAAACTATAATCAATGGTTCCTTCAGGTCAAAATAAAGTTAATATATTCTCCTGGTTAATTAAGGAAAAAAAAAAAGATTAAATAGAGACACATTTATTACAGTATAAATCTAACCCTAATTTTCTGACTTATTCTCTGATTAAAAATGGGAAAAAAAGATTATATATGCCTTTCTTGTCAGCATTATTTATGATCCTCAGCCTCCTTTGCTTGTGACACGAATAAAGAGGAAGAACTGTGACACTGAACACGAATCAAAAGATTAAATTTCGTGACTATATCACGAAATGCTGTGAGACTGATGGTGTGTAAGTGTATTAGTGTGAATGGAATAAGCAGCTTGCACATGTACTGTAGAAAGGCACTATTAATTCCTGAAAGGAAAATAAAAGTTTTAGAGGAAAAACATGCTTCCTTCCAATTTTTTCAGGTAAGATTTTGCATGTTTTAGCAAAACGATGCTAAACCACATACTGCATCTATTACAACAGTCTGGCTGGTAAACTGGCCTGGTTTAGACCGTTCACCATGTAAAAACATTTGACATAAAAGGCAAAAGAATGTATACGCTAGAGAACACTTAGAACTGTTGAACAGCTAGAATCCTGTATCAGACAAGAATAGGACAATTTTATTCTCCCAAAATTCTAGCAACTGCTTCCAAATGGTAAACATGATTCTTGATGATGTTGTGGCCATCAAAATCTCAATTCAAATTCACTGTTATGTTTTCCTTTAAATGGTACATTTCCACAATTGAAACATTTAAAAATGTGTTCTATTGTAAAAACAATAGTGGGTTTATGAGATTTACTTATTCGATTTATAATAATTACTAAGTAAAAACTCAATTATATATAATAATCTCAATTATGAAAAATACTTTTTACCTTAAAATGTTTGAATCACTATGTTTATCAAATGCTGAAAATCCCAGTTAAGCTACAACAATGCAACATATTTGTGTACTTTGCAGTACATATAGGTAACATAACAAATAAGGAATTTGGTGTGGAATTTGACAATCTCTATGGAGCAGCCGGTGATATTCGGGAGTGATCACTAAATGTCCTCCTAAAGTCAATAACTACTGTATCTCTTTTGCTTTAACCACATTTAGAGATATATTGTTGGCTTGAACCCTCTCAGTTTAACACATTCTCACTCCCAACTCGTCACATATGGACGCTTGGGCAGGATCCTCTGGAGTCACATTTTGGGTATCCCTTTAGCGTCGTTTTTGGGTATCCTGCCCAAGCGTCCATATGTGATGGGAACAAATAATTTATCAATGTAGTTTACTAAATAATTGTTCAATATACCTGGCAAGAGACACAGAGACTGTGTGGGAAGTTCTGACTATCGAATGCTTCCCTGAGTGTTTCGTCAAATTTCCTTAAATACCCAAACCATCGTAAACACTTGTAAATTCAAAGTGATAAAGCTTTGCACACCCTTACTTGGGAAAGGATGTGACCTAAAACCTAATTGTCACCTAGACCACCTGGTCAGGATGTTCTCCGGGGCAACACTTATGTCAGCAGGAGAGAATTTCCCCAAACCTGAGGTCTGTTTTACTGATATGGGACTGAGATCATATTTCCAATCACACCAAGACCTTTAAAATGATACTAAACATGTGAAGGTAAAATGTATACATTACTAAATTGTAATTATTACATTATGCAAGTAAAGTAGCTTGAATTCTGGGACCTTCTCAGTCACCTTTCCATGATCCGGCCAGCTCCCCAGGAGGGAAGAGGGGGGCTCAAGGATGGGGGACTGGGCAGCTGAAAAAATGGCTTTCTCTCCTCAGATCAAAGTGATCCTCTCTTCAGATTAGAAGGTTTATTGTTTTGTTGCATGGTAGTTCTCGGGGTTTGGTCTCATGAAGTTGCATGGCAGTTCTTGGGGTCTGGTACCATGAACAGATCTGACCATCCTTACAGTATGGAAGTTTTTTAACATCAACAAATATCAATGGGACCAGAGTGGAGAGAGTGGACAGTTTCCGGTACTTCACATCACACAGGACCTGTCTTGGTCCTGTAACATCAACACCCTGGTGATGAAGGCCCGGTAGCATCTGTACCATCTGAGATGCTAAAGACTTTCTACACCTGCACCATTGAGAGCATTCTGATGGGTAGCATCACTTCCTGGTTCAGGAACAGCATCATGCAGGACAGACGAGCTCTCCAGAGGGTGGTGCGTTCAGCTAAACGTACCATCCACACCGAACTCCCTGACCTGCAGGACATCTACAGCACACGGTGCCAGACCAGGGCCAGGAAGATTGTGAAGGACCTCAGCCATCCAACAATGAACTCTTTTCTTTGTTGCGTTCAGTGAAACGCTTCTGCTCCTTGAAAGCGAACACAGAGAAAATGAGGAGGAGCTTTTTAAAAATTGTGATTTATCTGCATTCTTTTTTCTTTGTTTGTTTTTCTCCTCAATCTATTCCCTCATGCCGGACCATCCTAAAAAGCATTTTACTGCATGTTGTACTCTGTATTTATGTGTATGTGACAAACAAAATTTTATTTAATTTGATTTGAGATCTGGCACCTCACGGGGCTTCAACCCCGAGTGCCACACAGGATCCCTGACAGGGGGAGTGCGAGTCGTGACGCTACAGCTCTGTCCGTTCCTACAGCCACAGCCTGTTTCTTATTTTCCTGAAACCTCTTAATCACCACCATTTGGAATCGCTGACGATTTCAGAAAAAGCTAGTGGGGCGTCCAGCAGTACGGCCCTTCCTCTATCAGACAGAGTGAGCCACAGGTATCTCTCTGTAGACAACAGGGCAGCAAACCCCTCCGGCAGACAGTATTTGTATTTCTGACAACAAGTACCCAACTGCTACCAAGTTCACTGGACACCTCTGAGAAATTAAAAAAACATCTTGAATTTACCAATTGGTAGAAGCTTCCAAACCCTACATCATCTCTCCTTAATGTTTTTCAAAGTTTGTGTTTTGTTTGAGTCAGCATTAATAATTTTTACAAAACTATAAAGATATAACCTTCTGAGGGTCAGTCTTTAAAATGGCATTAGCTTATTATTGTAGTGTGAGTGATTTTGGAAAGGTCAAATTTAGCTTCAGAGAAACAAACAGGAAGACAATAAACAAAGCGTTATAGCGCTGACCTAATAAAGGTGTTGCTGTGTGGGGGATAAGATGCAACTTCTACTTCCTGTACAACAAAACTATAGATAGTCAGAGGGAGTTGATCTTAGTTTGGAGGCTACAGTGGAGAGTGTAGAGATCGAGATCTAAAACACATTGAAGGCTTTTTGTAGATCCAGCATCTTTACGAGAGGGAACACAAAGAAAGATGAATGAACAAATTTATGAAAATTACTCAGGAGATTCTGAAAAAAGCAGGGCAGCTGATGCAAAGGACAACGGAAATTCGTATGAAGACATATATGCAAATGAAGTTCCAGAAACTCAAGTGACCAGAAGCAATGATGGAACTATTTCAAGAAGCAATAATGGAACTATTTCAGGTATGCTCACACACTCACATTTATCTACACATACAAACTACTTTAATAAATGACATCATCATATGCAGATTTATTGATTGATTGATTTCTAACTTCAGAACCCAGCAGTTCAGGATACAGATGTTTCAGAGTGACTGTGTTTTGTCTGCTACTGCTGGTTGTTTTCTTGCTGGTTGTCGTCACCATACTGTGCATCAAATTTAATAACCTGACTGTAGAAAGAGGCCAGTTGGAGACCAGTTTCAACAACCTGACTATAGATAGAGACCAGTTACAGACCAGTTACAACAAACTGACTATGGAAAAAAGTCAGTTACAGACCCGTTTCAACAACATGGCTGCTGAGAAGGAACGTCTTTCTCAACTGAGTAAGTGCATGTTTGTTAAATTTTAAGTATTGCAGCACATTTGCTGTTGGTTTAAGCACTAATTTTGTATCCGCTGTGTGTCTGTGAACCTGTGTTTCTTCTTCTGCACATATTTTATGGTCTTTTGATGTCAGTATAAAATAGCCTTATTCATGTCTCTGTTTTTTCTCACCTTCTCTTTTTCACTGCTCTGGCAGTTTCTAGGTGACTGAATATTTTGGTGGTGTTAGAACCACAGATACAATAAATACATTACTAGAGTTTCTTCACTCTTACCCATCAGGGGCAGTGTTTGAATAGCTCACTAAATTATTCCAAATATAAAGAATAAATAAACAAATGGTGTTTTATAGTAAATACTATAAAATAATATAATAAATAATGTCACCATGTGACAGTGGATTTAGTCATGCAGGTGAACATGAACATATCGTAGTGATGGACTGGTTCAGGGTTTGTGGTTTGATCTAGTCTTTTCAGAGAAAGACATTACTACACCAGGATGGAGCTACTTCAGCTCCAGTATTTACTACATCTCTGCTGAGAAGAAGAGCTGGAGTGAGAGCAGAAAGGACTGCCAGGGAAGAGGAGCAGACCTGGTGATCATAAACAGCAGAAAGGAACAGGTAGTGTACTGTAAAAAAGGGAAAATTGAGTAATAGTGTATATATATATTTAAATGGCATATTTCTAAACTCTTTATTTGATGTTAGAAGCCTGAATGGGATCTTTAGATTATTGCACACCAGAATCACACTACAAGATTTATAGACATACTGTGAGGAAAATAAGTATTTGAACACCCTGCTATTTTGCAAGTTCTCCCACTTAGAAATCATGGAGGGTCTGAAATTGTCATCGTAGGTTCATGTCCACTGTGAGAGACATAATAAAAAAAATAAATCCAGAAATCAAAATATATGATTTTTAAACTATTTATTTGTATGATACAGCTGCAAATAAGTATTTCAACACCTGTCTATCAGCTAGAATTCTGACCCTCAAAGACGTGTTAGTCTGCCTTTAAAATGTCCACCTCCACTACATTTATTATCCTAAATTAGATGCACCTGTTTAAGGTCGTTAGATGCATAAAGACACCTGTCCACCCCATACAATCAGTAAGAATCCAACTACTAACATGGCCAAGACCAAAGAGCTGTCCAAAGACACTAGAGACAAAATTGTACACCTCCACAAGGCTGGAAAGGGCTACGGGGAAATTGCCAAGCAGCTTGGTGAAAAAAGGTCCACTGTTGGAGCAATCATTAGAAAATGGAAGAAGCTAAACATGACTGTCAATCTCCCTCGGACTGGGGCTCCATTCAAGATCTCACTTCGTAGAGTCTCAATGATTCTAAGGAAGGTGAGAAATCAGCCCAGAACTACAAGGGAGGAGCTGGTCAATGACCTGAAAAGAGCTGGGACCACCGTTTCCAAGGTTACAGTTGGTAATACACTAAGACATCATGGTTTGAAATCATGCATGGCACGGAAGGTTCCCCTGCTTAAACCAGCACATGTCCAGGCACGTATGAAGTTTGCCAATGACCATTTGGATAATCCAGAGGAGTCATGGGAGAAAGTCATGTGGTCAGATGAGACCAAAATAGAACTTTTGGGTCATAATTCCACTAAACGTGTTTGGAGGATGAAGATTGATGAGTATCATCCCAAGAACACCATCCCTACTGTGAAGCATGGGGGTGGTAGCATCATGCTTTGGGGGTGTTTTTCTGCACATGGGACAGGGCGACTGCACTGTATTAAGGAGAGGATGACCGGGGCCATGTATTGTGAGATTTTGGGGAACAACCTCCTTCCCTCAGTTGGAGCATTGAAGATGGGTCGAGGCTGGGTCTTCCAACATGACAATGACCCGAAGCACACAGCCAGGATAACCAAGGATTGGCTCTGTAAGAAGCATATCAAGGTTCTGGCATGGCCTAGCCAGTCTTTAGACCTAAACCCAATAGAGAATCTTTGGAGGGAGCTCAAACTCCGTGTTTCTCAGCAACAGGCCAGAAACCTGACTGATCTAGAGAAGATCTGTGTGGAGGAGTGGGCCAAAATCCCTCCTGCAGTGTGTGCAAACCTGGTGAAAAACTACAGCAAACGTTTGACCTCTGTAATTGCAAACAAAGGCTCCTGTACCAAATATTAACACTGACTTTCTCAGGTGTTCAAATACTTATTTGCAGCTGTATCATACAAATAAATAGTTAAAAAATCATACATTGTGATTTCGGTTTTTTTTTTTAGATTATGTCTCTCACAGTGGACATGCACCTACGATAACAATTTTGGACCCTTCCATGAGTTCTAAGTAGAAGAACTTAGCAGGGTGTTTAAATACTTATTTTCCTCACTGTATCATCAAATTATTATATACAAAATGTAAGTAATTATATATTCAAGATGCTTATATCTTCACAACTGAACAAAAAGTCTGTCTATTCTTTAAACAAAAATTGTCAAAACAATGTTGTATTATATTTTATATTGATTTTGGTACTTTATATTGAGTATGGTTATGAGTGGTGCGGTTGAAGGGAGAAGAGCTTCAGAAGGTGGAGGAATTCAGGTACCTGGGGTCAACAGTGCAAAGTAATGGAGAGTGTGTTAGAGAAGTGAAGAAAAGAGTGCAGGCAGGGTGGAGTGGGTGGAGAAGAGTGACAGGAGTGATTTTTATTAGAAGAATATTTGCAATTGATTTCTGATAGTAGGGTATCTGCAAAATTGAAAGGAAAGGTTTATAGGACTGTGGTGAGACCTGAGATGTTGTATGGTTTAGAGACAGTGGCATTGAGTAAAAGACAGGAGGTGGAGCTGGAGGTAGCAGAGCTGAAGATGTTGAGGTTTTTGTTGGGAGTGACGAGGATGGATAAGATTAGAAATGAGTTTATTAGAGGGACAGCGCATGTAGGATGTTTTGGTGACAAGGTGAGGGAGGCGAGATTGAGATGGTTTGGACATGTGCAGAGGAGGGACATGAATTATATTGGTAGAAGAATGCTGAGGATGGAGCCACCAGGAAGGAGAAAAAGAGGAAGGCCAAGAAGGAGGTACATGGATGTGGTGAGGGAAGACATGCAGGTAGTTGGTGTAAAAGAGGCAGATGTAGAGGACAGGGTGGTATGGAGACGGATGATCCGCTGTGCTCCCCCTAATGGGAGCAGCCGAAAAAAGAAGAAGAAGAAGAAAGGTTTATGGTGAGTCACAGTGGGTAAAATCATGGTGCGATGACATTTCGTTTACTCAGACAAAATAATAATGTTTTTAATGACAATTGTCTTTAATTAAACCTGTAATAATGATTAAAGGTCAATTAATCTATATAAAAAGAAGGTAAAGACCAATTCTCTTGTTTCAGTTTCTGGAATCTGGAGGAACCAAACAATGTTGGGGATGAGGACTGTGCTGTGTCTGGCTATTACCCTGATAATGGAAAATGGGTTGATGTTTCTTGTAATAAGAATTATATTTGGATCTGTGAGAAAAGACTTAATATGTGATATGAGTGAAAATCTTAAAATTGCTTATATAAAATATAAAATCTATTTGTCTTATTAAAAGTGATTTTTAACTGTTTTTTTTTTAAGTTTCTAAACTTATTTGTAGATTTTGTCTCTATCTGTCTTAATGAGTCTATAATGAGGAATAAATGTGTTTGTAGTAAATTGACTTTGTGATAAAAATAATAATAAAATAGAATCTGGCAAAAATTAATCATCCATTAATCACTTATTAATTCAAGTCCAGCATGACTTTAGCAAAACAATCCCCAGTGTTGGAGAACAAACCCCACACACTCACTGATCTACTGATGAGGAGCAGCCATGGTCCTGATCAGTTGTCACCATGTCTGGGTTTCGTTGGTCCGCCCAATTGTTATTTGCTTTTGGCTTTCCAAAAAACTGGTGATGAACTGGTGCTGTCCGTTCAGCACTATGCCTGCGGTCATGTTCAGAGTGTGTTGCAGCAGTTGCAGGCCAAAGTGGCATCATCACAGTACTCCCTCCTCAGCTGCAAACCTATTGTATGTGGGTTCTGGGACCAGAGTGAATATCTCCACAACTCTGGTTGGGAGTGAAGTATTGAAGTATTTTGCATGTTGTATTCTATGCGGTGTGTGGTTTAAGTGTGCAGGTGCCATCCTGACACGCCAGTCCAGGGTTTCCTGAACTCCAGTTAACTGAAGCTGCACTCACCAACCATGGATGACATTACCAGGAGGTCAGGTCAGAAGCAGGAATCGGGAGCTTGATTAGCCGACGCTCGCATTGTTCTTCTGTTCCACATTTTGTGATTACCTGTTAATGACCTATGCCGGTTCTGACTCCGAGTTTGCCCTGGCCCGGTTTGACATTGCTAGCTGATTGTAAACGCTTACTGTATTATATGGTTGTGTGTGTATATTTTATATATATATATATGTTTGTTGTCTTTTTCACTGGTGGTAGAGCGTGTGTCTGCCATTTCTGTTGAGTGTGGGTTTTTTCCCTGTTTTTGGTAAATGGGTTAGGGAGTGTTCAGTCTTTCTCTTGCATTTGTTCGAAGGTAATTTAGTGTTTGTAAAAAGAGTGTTCTTGTTTATTATTTTTGCCTTAGTCCACCCTGAAGACTATCCCAGTGCTATCTATACATCTTTTAATATACTTCCCATTTTTAAGATACCCGGTGTTTTGTCCCATTTTTCATTACTTTAAATACCAAATACATTCACATCCACCTTATATCCACCTTAATCACACTGTGCACCCTAACCCTAGACTGGGACTTAACACCTGTTTATGGTGTTATGGCTATAAAATACTACTACTGACATATAAAGCACTGAATGGTCTAACAATACATGATACATGATCATCCCTATGCCTACTTATGCCTACTTAGTCTTTCGTCAGGGGGTGTTTCTTAGTTAAAGTAGCAGATCTGGAGGGATCCTTTAAATACATTTACATTTACATTTGCGGCATTTAGCAGACGGCTTTATCCAGAGCAATGTACAAAAGTGCTTTGAGTCTCTAGTAATGAATAAATCAACACTGGTATGCAAGATTACAACCTAAATATAAATATAACTCTTGAATTCTACAAAGCAAACTTGGAAAGTGCTAGTTTGAAAATAGTCAGGGACTGTAAAGACATCTAGGGAAAGTTCATTCCACCACCTTGGTGACAGAACAGAGAAGAGCCTTGAAGTATACTTACCTTTAATTAAGAGAAGGTGGTGCCAGTCGAGCAGTGTTTGAGGTCTCAGACAAATCCACAATAGTGGACTTCAGCACGAAGCAGAAGCGGTCATACCAACCAATAAACATCAACGGGACCCAAGTGGAGAGAGTGGACAGTTTCCGGTACTTAGGTGTTCACATCACACAGGACCTGTATTGGTCCTGTCACACCAATACCCTGGTGAAGAAGGCCCGGCAGCGTCTGCACCATCTGAGACGCTTAGGGGACTTTAAACTACCCTCTCAGGTGCTAAAGACTTTCTACACCTGCACCATTGAGAGCGTTCTGACGGGTAGCATCACTTCCTGGTTCGGGAACAGCACCATGCAGGAGAGACGAGTCCTCCAGAGGGTGGTCCGTTCAGCACACGGTGCCAGACCAGGGCCAGGAAGATTGTGAAGGACCTCAGCCATTCCAACAATGAACTCGTTTCTTTGTTGTGTTCAGGGAAAAGCTTCTGCTCCTGGAAAGCAAACAATGAGAGAATGAGGAGCTTCTTCACGCAGACCATTTGGAGTTTGAACCAGGAAACACCCAGGATCTAAAACTGGTCCACTCTCTCCATCTTCACACTTTTTATGCACATTTTTTTTTTCCTTTTTGCACTATGACACATTAATCACTTTAATCTCTTTACTGTCACTTTAACTTTGGACTTGCACAGCACAGTGCACTGTAAACCACACCATATCGCACACGGACACTAAGGACAATCACGTCAAATCACCTTAAATTTTACTGTAAATTTTACTCTTTTACTCGTTTACTGTTGTATGCATCCTTGTATATACACTCTTTTTCACATATATCTTTATGTTTTACATTTTTTTATTTTGTATATTTTTTATTTATCTGCATTCTTTTTTTCTTTGTTTATTTTTCTCCTCATTCTATTCCCTCATGCCGGACCATCATAAAAAGCATTTCACTGCATGTCGTACTCTGTATTTATGTGTATGTGACAAACAAAATTTGATTTGATTTGAGATCTGGCACCTCACAGGGCTTCGACGCCGAGTGCCACACAGGATCCCTGACAGGGGGAGTGCGAGTCGTGACGCTACAGCTCTGTCCCTTCCTATAGATGGATGTGAGCTCAGTGGGAGGCACAGCCAGAAAGCCACAGCCTGTTACTTATTTTCCTGAATCACCTCTACTTGGAATCACTGAAGATTTCAGAAAAAGCTAGTGGGGCGTCCAGCAGTACGGCCCTGCCTCTATCAGACAGAGTGAGCCACAGGTACCTCTCTGTAGACAACAGGGAAGCCCCTCGCCCCCCCCGGATGGTATTTGTATTTCCAACAGCTACCAAGTTCACTGGACACCTTTGAGAAATTCAAAAAACATCTTGAATTTACCAATTGGTAGAAGTTTCCAAATCTCACATCATCCTTAATGTTTTTTAAAGTTTGTGTTTTGTTTGAGTCAGCATTAATAATTTTTACAAAACTATAAAGATATAACCTTCTGCACAGCAAAAACGGCAGTGTACATCTTACTCAAACTGAATCAAAATCAACACTCCAAAAATTTACATCTCCCTCCGTTTTGGAGTTAAAATAACACTTCTGAAAGTGTTGAATATGTACATTGCTTTGAGAGTAAATTTGTACACAGTAAGAGTTTATAAGTACACCCAACAGAAGTGTATGTATATCCTTTCAGTGTTCTCTTTTACCACTAGTGTTAAAATCTAAACCCTTGTAAGATTAAATACACACCACAGCACGTGTTAATAATAAATTACTAAATATTAACTATGAATGCTAATTAAGTAATACTAATGACTTATTCTGTACTAATACACACAATGATCAAACAAACATATATAGAAATGTTTTTTTTATTTCTGAAATAACAATTTTGAAAGTTGCAATTAGTTTTTTAAAGAACATGGATTATTTCAGTAATCCAAGACATTCAACACGTTGCAATTTTAAATTCAAAACACTTGAAAGCATAACTTATGACACAAGAATGACAACTTGTCTTCTGACACAAATATATATATAAGCATGAATAAGTTTTAGGTGACGAACAAGGTAATAAGGCTATGAGTAATTCAAAAGTTTAGCTCGTAGGTCTTTGACCCTAGGGGTTTAATGGACTGCACCAAGATCTATCTTGTAGATAGTTGTCTGGATGAATGTATACATTGCACTTAAGCAGTGGGGGTATGACACGCTGAAGACAAAGTATGCTTTAAAAAGTTCATCAAAAGCAGCAAGAGAAGACTTTGCCTGACATGGAAGAAGCTTTCCGTCCAGCACGATGTAAAAAATGGATGATGTTCTTCGCTGAGCCAACTGCAAGGAGATGTGGTTGAAGGCCTTCAGACTTGTTAATGTGTTCAGTTACACTACGGCAAGCCTGAAAAAAAAATTGAAAACATATAACTCAATACATGACCCATGACAGCTCACTTATGTACACCTTGTGAAACTGCACAATGTGGTCCATTGCCTCTCTGAATCTGATCTTGGTGGATTTGTTCCTAGCACCAGGTGAAGGTGGCAAAAGGTAGGCCAGGAGTAAAATAGAGGACATGTCGCTGTCCCATCCTGCAAAAAACAAACAAACAAAAAACAAACATGTGGATTAACAGAAATGAGCTGATTGTGAGTAGCAGAGAAATATTTACATTATCTTTACAGAAAACCTTACCTTGCCAATCGGAACCCTCATCTTGACTGTTGCCCTGGGCATCTGAGAGCAGGTCTGTCAGATGCAAGGTCGAAGTAAGTGTTCTTGCTTCTGCAATGATCTTGGGCTTCAGACTGTCCCATTGTTCAAGAAGTCTGGAGGCTGTTTCTGTTCCAAATTGGACATCAAAATCTTGAAGTATCTGCAACAAATATGAATTAACATTACTAAACAATACAGCTCCTAGACAACACAGTTTTTCACATGAGCTATATTTTCTCCCATCATTGAACTCATCATCTGTATCTTACCAATCCCTTGGTGTCAAGAAATCGTGGAAAAACTGAAAGCACTGTATTGGACTTTGCTGCATCATGAATAAGGAGCTGTCTGTGCTTGAATGTGGCTTTCATCTTCTCAAAAATCAGGTCCTTTTCTGCACAATGATTCATAAAAGATATCGCTTTTTTGCATTGATCACCCTCTAACTGCAGTTCCAAATGGTTGCAAGTTTCTCTATAAGCTGTTGGTCCTCCACTGCCCTCACTGTCTGATGTTCCACTTGCCCTGGCATCCTTCTTGCTGTGGTGTCCACCATGGTGTTTGCTTTGCCGTGAAACTGTTTTGAGTCGCCAAGATATGTATCCTTGGTTGCTCTTAGGGTCATAAAAATGTTCCTTTGCATAAAAACAAAACAAAAAAAAAGCTGATGATCAAATCAAACAATTCTTAACTTGTCATTGTTCTAGGCATGGCTGAGAAAGTGAGAAGAGTTCCTTAAAGCCATAACAAATTTCATTTAAAATTTTCCTATTAGGTATTTATAACAATGAATAAGATGTTAAGTACTTACATATCCAGTTCTTGAGTATGGATCCTTCAATGATGGGAACAGAGGTACAACCCCCCAGGCACAACGAGTTTTTGTTTCTTTAGAAGGGACACAGCTTTAAAAAGGAACAATAACAATATTAAAATATGAATTTATCTACAAAGTCTGATAGTTTAAACGATGCTTACCCTTCTTTGTCAGTAATGTGCGCAACAACAATGTTAACCAAATGTCGCCGGGCTGAGTCTGTGAGTTTTCCATGTTCTTTATATTCATCCAAAATCGCAGGTCCTCCAGCATTTTCCACTAAAATCTTTCTAACAAACTATAATCAAAGACACTGTGTTCTGTAATGCATTCATAATAATACAAAGTCAATAACTGCTATACAATCCAGCTAGTAAATTATGATTTTTTACCTGTTTTGCCTCAAAAAGTCCATCAAGACGAGGTCTCTTGGAGCTTGGTCCAGCACTGTCATCAGTCTCAGACTACACTAAGAGAGTGCCAGTTTGTGAGCTACAGGAAGAATTAAGGACTGAGCATTCTGGAAGCAAAATAAATAGAAACTTTAAACAAACATACAAACATTTAATACATTAAATTAAAAGTATGACTCATTTTATGATCAATTTCTAAATGGTTGTCAACAAGATGTTTTAAAAATACTTAGAATGAGGAAATCTCAATGTTTCGTTATGTTTTTAATCTCAAAATCTACAGTATGTTAGGGAAAGCTCTACAGCATATAACTGTTGTAGTTCCTTCTAGTTTTTCTTTTTACTATTTTAATGTATATCCATTTCTCTACATCACAGCCACACCTACCGAAATCTTTGTCAACAACTCTCTATAGGATATCATGTGATCTCTCCTCCAGCAAGTCAGTGAATACATCTTCATCCACCTCAACACCAGTGTCATCTTGTAACATCAGATCTTTCTCACTTATTGAAAATTCCTTCTTAATTGTGAATAAAAGGAGACAGAGAGATTTATTCTAAAAACAAAACAACTGATAGCATGCTACAGTGCAATAAGCATCAATATAACAGAGTACATTTTTAATTAATTAAAATTACATACCTTAAGTCATTAAACTAGTGTAATCTGCTCCATCTACTTTTATCAGCTCTTTCCTTCCTCCGTAGATTACTGTGAACAGCATTGTTACTAGTAAAAACAAAAACACCAAACCATTAACTTAATCATAAATCGTTCAATGTTTGATAACTGCCGTTCATTCGGTATGCTTTCTTTAGGTAACGTTACACGTGGCATTACAGGCCACAAAGACCATACGACTTGTAATACGTTTAACATTTAACTTAAAACTAATGTTGGTGCGTTAGCATCTGTTCTTAACTCCCATGCGCTACTTGTTTGCGAAAGCACGTGACTCGCGTCTTTTTCAAACAAAGACCGGGAAACCGCTGGCTTGTTGCCACTTTAATACATTTACAAAACAACCAGTATGAATAAAACTGTCAAATTAAAATAGTGCATAGCGATTGATCAAACAATTAAGTTACACCGTCATTTAACCTCTAATGATCTTTCGGAAAGGTACACACTGTGTAAGATCACAAAATACTAATACATTTACAACATATAGTTTATCAAGAAATAATGGCATTCGCGTATATTTGCTATGTAATATTTGAAGCTAATCCACGTGTTTATTCACTTAGGCTTACCTGATGCGCGTGGTGCTCAGATATAAACGAACTTCAATCCAACGAAATCCATGCAGCTTCTTTATAAAAACATGTAAAACAAACGTATTTCTTTTAATAAAAATAATTACACCAAATACATCACACAATTTATTAAAAGATTATGCAAACATAGCTAACGTTACCTTTGAACTGCGTACTCATCTCCTTGTGGTCTTCCAAATGAAGAGCCGTTAAGGATTGTGGGAAATGCACTGCTTACAGAGTTAAAAGTTTAACTCTGAAAAATAACTCTTTTCAGAGATGCAGTTTAACACTTGAGGATTAAAAGGTACTCCGGGATTAACACTGGGCAACACCAAAAAATTTACACTATAAATTTAACTCCAGTAAATTTGCTGTGTGAGGGTCAGTCTTTAAAATGGCATTAGCTTATTAATGTAGTGTGAGTGATTTTGGAAAGGTTAAATTTAGCTACAGAGAAACAAACAGGAAGACAATAAACAAAGCGTTATAGCGCTTACCTAATAAAGGTGTTGCTGTGTGGGGGATAAGATGCCACTTCTACTTCCTGTACTATGTAAAACAAAACTTTAGATAGACACAGTGAGTTGATCTTAGTTTGGAGGCTACAGCAGAGACTGTAGAGATCGAGATCTAAAATACATCGGAAGCTTTTTGTAGATCCAGCGTCTTTACGAGAGGAAACACAAAGAAAGATGAATGAAGAAGTTTATGAAAATTACTCAGGAGATTCTGCAGATAGCAGGGCAGCTGATCCAAAGGACAATGAAAATTCGTATGAAGACATATATGCAAATATAGTTCCAGAAACTCAAGTGACCAGAAGCAATGATGGAACTATTTCAAAAAGCAATAATGGAATTATTTCAGGTATGCTCACACACTCACATTTATCTACACATACACACTACTTTAATGAATTACATCATCCTATGCAGATTTAATTGATTGTTTGATTTCTAACTTCAGAACCCAGCAGTTCAGGATACAGATGTTTCAGAGTGACTGTGTTTTGTCTGCTACTGCTGGTTGTTTTCTTGCTGGCTGTCATCACCATACTGTGCATCAAATTTCATAATCTGACTAAAGAAAGAGGCCAGTTGGAGACCAGTTTCAATAATCTGACTATAGAGAGGGAACAGTTACAGACCAGTTTCAACAACCTGATTACGGAAAAAAGTCAGTTACAGACCAGTTACAACAACATGGCTGCTGAGAAGGAACGTCTTTCTCAACTGAGTAAGTGAATGTTCTTAAATGTAAAGTATTGCAGCACATTTGCTGTTGGTTAAAACACTAATTTTGTATCCCCTGTGTTTCTGTGAACACCAGATAATCCTTAAGGGGCAGTGTTTATTCACCTGTGTTTCTTCTTCTGCACATATTTTATGGTCTTTTGATGTCAGTATAAAATAGCCTTATTCATGTCTCTGTTTTTACTCACCTTGACAAATGATTCGCTGAGGTGTTTTATAGTAAATACTATAAAATAACAATAAATAATGTCACCATGTGACAGTGGATTTAGTCATGCAGGTGAACATGAACATATCGTAGTGTTGGACTGGTTCAGGGTTTGTGGTTTGATCTAGTCTTTTCAGAGAAAGACATTACCACACCAGGATGGAGATACTTCAGCTCCAGTATTTACTACATTTCTGCTGAGAAGAAGAGCTGGAGTGAGAGCAGAAAGGACTGCCAGGGGAGAGGAGCAGATCTGGTGATCATAAACAACAGTGAGGAACAGGTAGTGTACTGTAAAAAAGAGAAAAATTGAGTGTATATATAATTAAATGGTATATTTTCTAAACTCTTTTTTTGGTGTTAGAAGCCTGAATGGGATCCGTATCTTTAGATTATTGCACACCAGAATCACACAAGATTTATAGAAATATATAGAAAAAAATTATCTGTTAATATATAAACAATTCCCTGTTAGAACGAGCACATCAATAGTTAAAAAATTGTTCATGTTATGGTTATAAAAATGATGCACATCTTCTTATTAATCAGATTAGAAAATCCTGATTTGAGCTGTGGCATTAATGACATTAATTTATTAAAGAAAGACATATTTCTCCTGTATGTCATGGAATGGGAACATCTAAATCAGTATTAATTCCACACCAGGACTTTGTTGAGGTATGCAGAAGAAATCAAGGTGTTTGGATTGGTGCAAATGACATAGACAGTGAAGGGACCTGGAAATGGGTGGACGGTACCACAGTGATCAACAGGTAAGAGATTGAGAAAAATTGGGTTTGTTCAATGGTCACTCTCACATCTCATTTAAGTACACAAAAATCACTCTCAGGTCTCAGAGCATATGTGAAGCTTTCACACTGGCAGGTTAGAGCACAGTTTGCATAAAAAAGTCCATGTAATATCTGTTGTGAAGAACCAAAACAAGGGTTTGGCCTGAAACTGTGCCATAATTCTCTCAAATATGACCATGACTCACGTACAGGTAAATACTTTTTTGGGCAGTAACCTGCACAGGTGTTTTAGCTAATGACATCATCATTATTCATCTTCACAACCTGTAGGTACCATAAATTCTTAACAATCAAGTGTATCCAAAAAAAACTCTATCTACAGTTATAGTGTATAAGGTTTATGGTGAGTCACAGTGGGTAAAATCATGGTACGATGACGTTTCTTTGACTCAGACGAAATAATAATGTTTTTAATGACAATTGTCTTTAATTAAACCTGTAATAATGATTAAAGGTCATTTATTCTATATAAAAAGAAGGTAAAGACCAATTCTTTTGTTTCAGTTTCTGGAATCAAGGTGAACCAAACAATGTTGGGGATGAGGACTGTGCTGTGTCTGGCGGGTATTACACTGAGAATGGAAAATGGGTTGATGTTTCTTGTAATAAAAAATATATTTGGATCTGTGAGAAAAGACTTACACTGTAATATGAGTGAAAATCTTAAAATTGCTAATATAAAATATATAATCTATTTTACTTTTTTTCTTTTTTTAGTTTCTAAACTTATTTGAAGATTTTGTTTGTAATATCTCCTTAATGAGTCTATAACAAGGAATAAATGTGTTTGCAGTAAATTGACTTTGTAGTAAAAATAATAAAATTAAATCTGGCAAAAATAAATCATCCATTAACCACTTATTAATTCAAGTCCAGCATGACTTCAATTAGGACTAGAAATAAGCAAAACAGTTCCCTTGTGTTAAAGAACAAGCCCCACACTCTCACTGATCTACTGAGCTGGAAAAGGAAAGCTTCACAGTGAATCCAGCTCCTCATTCTTGTTTCATTAAAGAAATGAAAGCAAGCTGTGGAGATCTTACTGGCTCAGGTGGGAAGAAACAGAGGGGCAGGCAACACAAGTTTATTTAGGATATACCAGTACATGGTTAGGACTAAGTCTCTTCCAAACACCTCCTACATGATACCCATTACTAGGTGTTCCATTCTTCTTCCTCTTCTTCTTTTGGATGCTCCCACTAGGTGTCACCACAGCGGATCATCTGTCTCCTTACTACTCTGTCCTCTACATCTGGATCTTTCAAACCAACTACCTGCATGTCTTCCCTCACCACATCCATAAACCTCCTAATTTGTCTTCCTCTTTTACTCCTTCCCGGTGGCTCCATCCTCAGCATTCTCCTACTGATATACCCCATGTCCCTTCTCTGCACATGTCCAAACCATCTCAATCTTGCCTTCCTCACCTTGTCTCCAAAAGGTCCTACATGCGCCGTTCCTTTAATAAACTCATTTATAATCCACCTCTTCTCTTCCTGCAACCACACCACTCCACTACCCTCCCTCTCATTCACATGCATACTCTATCTTAATCCTACTGACTTTCAACTCCTAATTCCTAAGCTTCACTCAAACTTCGAGTTTCATTAATATAATAAACATAAAAAAATCTTTAACCTTAATAGTAAATGCTGAGGACTTTTGTATCATGTGGTTGAATAGTTTCTCTTTGCTCATATTCCTTCGCCTAGAACCTTGTAAATAATCTTGTATGCCTTTAGAGACACATATTGGTGTTGAAAAAGAATTTCAGAATAATAAAAATCACATTAAGAAGATAACATTTAAAAGAGAGATTAGAAAGTCATGAAGATTTGGGGATGTGTGTATGAACCTGGATCTCCTAGTACAATACTGGAAGATGAATAATAGCAGAATTTTAGCCCACTTAGAGGTGGAGAACAAGAGATATAAGTACTGAATTTGAATAATACTCAATAATATGGTATAAAAACATAAATGATACAATTGTAGTAAAACTAAAAGTACATGACTAATCCGAGGAAATGTTTATAATGGAGAATTCTGTAATCTGCTTTGGGAAAAAAAAGGATTTGAATAATGATATAAATGAAAACGTTTTGACAGAAATTTGTGCAAACCAGTAGCAAAGTCTAATTGTCAGGTGAGGAGAAACAGATGTGGAGGCGGTAACGGTTCAAACGAGTTTTAATGAGAAGAACATAAATGAAGTGAGAGGAGGGAAAACAGGCAACAGCAGGTGTATCCGTGGTACGCACTGGAGGGGTGAGGTCCACAAAGTCCGATAATGTAATCGTAGAAAGAAGGGAAAGCTCCCGAAGCGCCTGGAAGAGGCAAGGTCCACACGTAGTTCTGAAGTAAGTCTAGCTCTCCTAGCACAACGTGCAATAACTAACAATCTGAGAGCATCTTAGAGTGATGATCCCCCCCCAAGCGGCACCCAACACCCAAAATCTGCGCCTGGGCCAACCTGGGGCCTGAGCACAGGACATAGCGGGTGGGCTCCGTGGAACTCCCCCAGGAGAGTAGGGTCAAGCATGTCCACCCGGGCCACTCAGGAACGTTTATCTGGACCATAGCCTTCCCAGTCCACAAAGTAATCCAGCCGTCCACCCCTACGGCGGGATTCCAAGATCTTCCGCACAGCATAGACTGTGGGCTGTCCATGCTCCTCTGGTTAATGAGGCCCTCCCGGCATTTCTTGGAGACGCGCGTTTCAATAAAGACACGTGAAAGGTGGGGTGAATGCGGTACCTGGCAGGTAGGTCTAGCCGATAGGACACCTCGTTTATCTGGATCACCACACGGAACAGGCTAATGTAATGGGGACTCAACTTCCAACATGGCAGCTTTAGCCTCAAGTTCCTCATATACAGCCAGACCCGATCCCCCGGTTGGGAAGATGGTGCGTCCTGCCGGCGCGCATCACCGTGTCTCCGGGTAGTACTGGTTCCTCTCCCAGAACCAGTAGTCCATGGAGGGCATGTGGGAAGGCTGGAAGCTGGAAGCGGCAGGTAAGGAATGACAGTTTAATGAATCCATGGCAGAGAGCTTGCAAAAAATACTCCTTCATTGCCTTGCTTTCTGGAGCGGAGAGGGATATACTCTGCCTTTAGGCAGTTTGGCCCCAGGCTGGAGTTATATTGCGCAATCCCACGGCCGGTGAGGGGGGAGACGAGTGGCGGCCTGGGCGTTGAATACCTACTCAAATCTGTTGTATTCCACTGGAATTTTCACCCAGGTTGCTTCCGGAGCTTCTTCCACCCGAGTGGCAGCCACGGTCATAGTGTGGCGGTGACCGATGGGGAGGTGAGTGAGACACTGTTCCTTGCACCACGGACTCCACTCTAAGATGTCACATGGTTCCCAGGAGCATTGGGTTGCATGCTTTGTGAGCCAGGGTCTCCCCAAGATGACGTCGACCGTGGAAACCGGATATCCTCCTAGTGTAGGATCCAGTGAGGGTGGAAGCTGGGTCTTGATGTGCCTCATGACCAGCATCTCGAAGCACTTCATCACCATGGGTGTGAGTGTGACGGGACGATATTCATTGAGGCAGGACACTGTAGACTTTTTGGCACAGGGACAATGGTTGTTGTCTTGAGGCACATAGAACCAACCTTGCTGCTCAGGGAGATGTTGAAGATTTCAGTAAAGACATCCACTAGCTGTTATGTGCATTTCCTGAGCACTCAGCCAGGAATATTGTGTGGCCAACAGACTTCTGTGCATTGACTGTGCATAGAGTATTCCTTAATTTAGCTGTAGATAGATAGAGCAACTGGTCACTTGGAGTAGGGTAGCCTCCATGGTGTTCTGCACCTCAAACCAGGCATAGAAGTTGTTTAGCGCATCTGGGAGGAAGGTGTCACGGTCACAAAGAGGTGAAGTTGTCTTGTAGTTCGTGATCACCTGGCTGCCCTGCCACATGTGCGGGGTGTCTCCGCTGTCCTAAAAGTAGCTGTGGATTTGCTTGGCATGTGCACTTCACTACTCTGATGGTTCATGACAGTTTGGCACTTGCTGTTCTTGAGACCATCTTGTTATCCACGGCTTCTGATTGGAGCATATAGTGATGGTCTTGGAGGCGGTCATATTATCAATGCACTTGCTGATTTAAATTGATGAAATCGCTGTTGGTTGCAGCCTCCCTAAACATCTCCCAGTCAGTGCACTTAAAACAGTCCTGAAGAGCATAGATGGCTCCTGCTTCAAAACCGGGTTAGAGCGTCTGATAAGCAGTCTGTATGCTGGAATTAGCACAACAGAGATGTGGTCTGAGTAGAAAGTTTTTTGAATTATAACCCATGGTACACCTGTTTAAACAGTGTAAAGGTTGGAATGCTCGTTATAACAAACAAGCACAGTTACCACATGGCTTTGGTTTGATTCCTTTGCAGTGTGATGCATTATCACCTCACAGCTGCAATGTTGTGGTTTAGGCTGCTCTCTGTTTTTGCATGTTCCCCCTGGGTCCACATTGGTTTTCCAGTTTCCCACAAAAAACATACAGTACATGGAATAACTGGATAAATGAACTGCCATCATGTCCATAGTGTATCCCCTCCTTATACACACACTCTTCCCACTGGTCATCCTATTAAACCATTACTTATGTTACATTTTTTTGCAGTCCAGTTCCCACAGATACAGAAAAATACTTAAAATAGAAAACATTCTTCAGCTTCCTCTTCTAAGAACATATGCATTTAGGGAACAACACAGTTTCTCATGAATCAAAATCTAGGGTGGAGATTGCAAAATACAACAAAGACTATTTTCATTTCCTGTATCATAAGAATATGATTAGATCAGTTTATGCAACCTCTGCAAGTTCCAGAAACTCAAACACAAACAATAATAAACTTAAAATGCAAAAAAGCAAACTGGGAAAATCCAAAAATATGCATGTTTATTTAATAATTGTTTTTTTATTTTATTTCATTATGGCAGCAGAGGAGAAGAAATTGATTTGGTGGCAGATACACTTACAAGGACATTTACAAGAAGGACTTTCAAGAAAAGCTGGGCATCTTGAGGAACGCTCAGCCAAATTCAATACAGTTGTTTGGCTTTTTCATAAACCATTTATTATTTGTATATAATTCTGTAGAATTTGCCCGAATCCACACAATTTGCCTTTATGTCAAATCTCCCAAAAAATCGTAATGCAGGAAAAAACGCCCAATAATCCACAGAAATCCAGGGTCATTTTATGAGCCTAATATTGATGCTTCTACTAGAGATGATGTATGCGGGCAGTGCAGCTGTGGCTGCTGTGAAAGGAAATGTATTAAATTGAGTTTATTGGGTTTCTTGCTGTAGTAATGCCGTTGATTCTTGCATGAGATACCTGTCTGTGATGCAGCACTCTGTTAGACCATATTAATGGTTTCTGTAGCCGTGGTGTCGTAAGGTGGTATTAAGAGGTGGACTGATTCAGGTAGGACAGCAGTGAACAGCCTAGGTGTAAAAACTATGGACCGCCACTGATGGGAGTAAACAGGGCCATTGCTAGAGAATTCTGGGGCCCCAACCTACCAATATCATGTATTGTGCAGTATATGACCTTGGAGGCTCACATGTATACTAATGGGGACTTCTTACAAAATAACAAATCATAAATTAATATAAATAAAGGTTTTTACTGAACATCAGTACCAGCAATAATCAAATATTACATTATATAATGTATAAAAGCAGATAAAAGTGACTGAATAATTAATAAATACTTGGACTAAACCATTTTTTGGGAGGAGAGAGGAGCAGATATTTGAAAAAACTTATTTTTTGCAAATTGAAAGTTTTTGTGGTTTTCTTTCAATCTCAGGCATACAACTAATATAAATATTATAATTATTTACATAACAGGGGCCTTTATAGTATAATTACTGGATTTTGTGGGACCCACTGTGCAGTGGGGGGCTCTATATTTGCCACCACGTTTCAGCCCCACTAGTAATTTTTGCAGTCCATATCCACATCTACAGAAGAATTCTACACATAGAAATCTTACTTCAACTTCCTGTTCTAAGAACAAATGAATTTACGGAACACAGTTTCTCAGAATTAAAAATCAGGGTGGAGATTGTAAAGGTTTTTTATATTCCCTGTGTCTTTGCGGAGTGGAATTAAATTGAAAATGAGTGAATCGGTTTATGAAACCATGCACAGCAGCTCAGTCAATCTAAAGGACAAACAGAATTTACATGAAGATATCTACACGAGTGACGTTCCAGAAACTCAAATGGCCAGAAGCAATAAAACAACTCTAACTTTAGGTAAGCTCACATACACACACATTCACACAGAGTGCTGCTCTGATGCTGTAGTAGACAACATTAACAGATTCAAAAACAATGTTAATACATCATACTATGTAGAAAATACCTACAGTTTCTACTGCTTTTTTGTTTCAGAACCTAGCTCTGCAGGACACAGATGTTACAGACTGGTTATGGTGATTCTGCTGATGCTGGTTGTTCTCTTGCTTTCTGTCGTCGTAACACTCTGGGTCAATTTCAACAACATGTCTGTAGCAAGAGGCCGGTTAGAGATCAGTTACAACAATATGACGATAGAAAGAGACAGCTTAAAGAAAAGTTACAAAACTGTGACTGAAGAGAGAGATCAGTTCCAGGCGAAGAGTGATGAACTCCAGGAGATGCTTTCTCAGCTAAGTAAGTGAATGTTCATTAACGTCAAATGCACACAGCACATCTGCAGTGGGTTAAAAACACTGGTTTTGTAAATCATGTGGGGTTTTGTTTGCTTCAAACAGAATTTGATAAACCCTTCTCTATCAATGAAAACATGCATATGCAACTAGTATAGTTACATATAATAACTAAGAACCCAGGTGTTTAAACACTTCCCCTGGTCATTAGGAGCGATGAACTAGAACTTGAATCAAAATATTCATTTAATGAAATATTTTGTGGTTATTATGCTGTGATGTTATTAAAGTACTTTTAATCTACTGTGCGTACAGAGAATGATATTAACACACCAGGATGGAGATACTTCAGCTCCAGTATTTACTACATCTCTACTGAGAAGAAGAGCTGGAGTGAGAGCAGACAAAACTGCAAGGCAAAAGGAGCAGACCTGGTGATCATAAATAACAGAGATGAACAGGTAAAAACAGAAAAAATGAAGAGAGAAACCAAAACTTAATTGAAGACTCTAGATCTTTGTAGATGTAGATTGTAGTAGCTTTTTTCCTGCTCCTCCTGTTTTCCAGCTTTAATTTAGAATATGTTTATTCTGTCTTTGGATTCTTTGGACAGTGGTAATTTTTGCTCTACTCCTTGCTCTTATTAAAGACTTAATATGTATCCTTTGGCGGCCTTCATTTGGGTCTTTCCAGTCACACATCCTGACAGAAGAATCTGGCCAATTATGGATCCCATGGACACACAGGTACTACGGGAGGATATAGACTCCCTGAAGCAGATTTGCATTACTCATGACCAGTAGTCGCTCTTCTGCCTCCTCCAGTAACTATTGCTGAAACCGTTCCGCTCTGGTCATGATCAGACAACACAAACCTCATCTGATGCCACCGGAACGGTTCTCCGGGGAACCAGTGCACTGCTCCTCTTTCCTTACTCAATGCGCAGTACTGCCGCTCCACCACAATCGTACACCCTTAATAGGTATCGCAGCTCCAGAACCCTACTCTCTGCCTCGTCCTATGGAAATCGGCCACCGACACATTTTTTAAACAGAGAAGGAAAAGCATCGCTTCAGGGGCCTGTGTCTCTACTGTGGGGAGGCTGGACACATATCTGGTTATGCCATTTGTCTTTACCAACGTGCCAGTGATCTTAAACTACCCAAACTGCTCTCTCCTCTACATCTGCTTCTTTCAAACCAACTCAATATGTCTTCCTTCAACTCTTCCAAGAACCTCTTTTTTTTGGCCTTCCTCATTCCTGGTGGCTCCATCCTCAGCATTCTTCTACTGATATACCCCATGTCCCTTCTCTGCAAATGTCCAAACCATCTCACTCGTGCCTGCCTTACCTTGTCTCCAAAATGTCCTGCATGCGCTGTCCATCTAATATTACCATTTCTAATCCTGTCCATCGTCGTCACTCCCAATGAATATCTCAACATCTTCAGCTCTGCTACCTCCAGCTCCACCTCCTTTTACTCAATGCCACTGTCTCTAATCCATACAACATTTCAGGTCTCACCACAGTCCTATAGACTTTCCCTTTCACTCTTGCAGATACTCTTCTATCACAAATCACTCCTGCTATCACTCTCCACACTCTATTATTTTGCACAGTTGAGCCCAGGTACTTAATAGCCACAGGATAATCTGGGGAAATAATGATTTAAGGCCAGCCTAAAATCTAAAAACTTTATTTTGTTCGTCTAGTTATATAACATCTCCACTTTTCTGCCATAAAATTCATCCGTTTTGTGTTTTGTGTATTTGAATGTCTAATTAGTTGTTATTAACCAGGACATTGTTGAAGTGTGGAGAAGAGGAGAGGGTGCTTGGATTGGTGCAAATGATAGAAACAATGAGGGGATCTGGAAATGGGTGGATGGTACAGCAGTGAGCGATGGGTAAGAGACCAATTTCAATTCAATTCAATTCAATTTTATACAATGTTATTTGTATAGCGCATTTAACAATAGATATTGTACCAAAGTGGCTTTAAAAAATAGTAAGTTTATCAAATTCAAATATATATATTATTGCTGAATGTTTAAGGCCTATAGGTATATCCCTAAAAAACAAGACTGTAGTGACAGCGACAATAAATAACTCTTTGTTTACCTCTTGGACCCAACTCTCATTTACCTTTACACAGCCACCCTTTAAAAATCTACAGGTTTTAGGGAGTTGACTTTGCGTTAGTGTGACCAAGGTTAATATAAGTAGTAAATAATGAGGCAGACTGATTATTTGGTGGGCTGTTTACTCTTTTGTTTGTTGGTTCTGTTCTTTTAGGTTCTGGAGTAGTGGGGAACCCAACAACAAAGGTGAAGAGGATTGTGCTGTATCTGGCTATCGGTCTGAACCTGTACCAAACTGGGTTGATATTTCGTGCGATTCCCAGTATATTTGGATCTGTGAGAAGAACATTCATATCTAAAATTACATAAACATGAATGAATGTATATACTTTATATAGGTAGCACATGAAATACATACATATAAAATATATTTAAACACTCTTGGCGTTTGGAAAATGTATTTTTGTACATTTTTGTCATCCATTTTGTAAAATTGTCTGAAAGAATTTTTCACCAGTTGAATATTTTGTTTTTCACTTTGTGATCCAGTTCACCCCAAAGCAGTTCAACAGGATTTAGTTTGGAAGACTGGTCAGGTCATTAAATTTCATTGATTTCGACAATTCCATTGTCTTTTATATTTAAATGTATAAATATTAATGATTTGATTTAAACATATATTTTAACCAACAGGGAGGTTTTACTTTGTATTATCCAAGGGAGGTGTATACTTATACAATCAAAACATTCTCTTCTTGTTCAATGTTGTGTCAACACAATAAAATGTTCAAGATATGCTAATCAAATCAAATAAATATCATTTTAGCAATTCTGTAGTTTTGCACTCATCGTTTTGTTTGGAGTCCTTAGACACTTTAACTGTGTCATTTTCTTTTTTTTTTCAGAACACACTTTTATACATAGAGGGTCAGACCTTTTTTTTTTTTTACACACTTTCTACATGTTTGTCCGGAAAGGAATCAATACATAACAGCTGTCTACCTTGATAACTGTCCACACTTAAATTTCCATTATATAATCAAGTTTTCTTTTTAATTCAATTAACAAATATTCAAGCATCAAATATCGTATATGCATCAAAACACTATATCCATAATCCCTCCAGATCTCTTCCTTTACCTACTGACCAAAGGCTTGACTAAATCAATGTGATTTCAGCCTGGACTAGAACACTGAGACAGCAATTGGAAGACTGTTCCACACATTTGGGACTTTGTAGGAGAACGATCTGCCCGTTGCAGACTAGTTTTTATAACAGAACTGCTGAGATGGAGCAGTTAAAGGCTGGTTGCAATATAGTGGCTGAAGAGAGAAATCGGTTTTAGACAAAGAGAGATCTCCAGAAGAGGCTTTCTCAACTGAGTAAGTAATCGTATGTGTCAGGGATCCACCTGTTACGCCCCCTTGGTGGCTGTCACCTGGTGTGGGTGGATTTGTGGCATTCACCCCTGGAGTGGAGGATAATGTCAGGGATCCACCTGCTACGGCCCCCCCAGTGGCTGTCACGCTGCCTCCGTTACCTGCCAGACACCTGCGATTCCCCTATATAAGCTCTCATTCCCATCAAACTCATGTCAGACCTACTAGTTGGATATGGTGATCGACCTGGTTCCTGACTGCCAGCATTCCCAACTGGTTGCAACTCCTACCTCCTGTCCTGCGGATTATCCCCGTTCCATGGATCGTACCCATTTCATGGATCGTACGTGTTTTGTAAATTACCCTTTCCGTTTCGGATTACACGGGCACATCCCGGTTTTTAAATCTCTCTGTCCTCTGTTTATGTACTGAATTCTTTAATAAACATGATAGAGTTACTTCCACTTTCGACTTGTGGTTGCTACCCTGATGTTAATTTTTAAAGAGATGCAACACATTTGCAGTGTGTGAAAACACTATTTGCATATATCCTGTTTTCAATCTTGTTTAATGTACTTATTATATCAGTATAAAATAAACTTAGTACGTTCTCTCTGTTATGTCTCTTATTTACTTATCTGACAGTTTACCTTTGCTCCTGGGTGACAGAAATCTTTTTTGGTGTTAATTGAACCAATATTGCCTAAATAAATACATGTTAATTAGCATCATGGGGAAGTGTTTAAACAGGAAAAAATTATAGAGACAAATCACTGGCTATGGTTTTTTACAGTAACATAATAAATACTATCATCATGTGCATGTGAAATAGCTCAGTCAGATTGATCTTAATTGCTGGACTGGGTTGGGGTTTGCGGTTATGGTGTGAAGTGTTTTTGTTTTTTATTTGACTTCATTCAGCGGAAGACATTAACATACCAGGGACGATGGGACGGTGTTTTCTGTAACACATTATATGGTTAGATCTGTGAGAAAAGACATATATAGCATATCATTTTAAATAATGTTAAACAATAAGAAAATTAAAGCAAGATTATTAAGATTATGCAGTGCATACTTTTGTGTAGCTCTTTAAAAAACTCCTAATAGATCTTTATCTCTAGGTGCCTTATTCAAACTTCAGTTCAGTTCGAAGATCTGCTCCAAGTTCCAGTTCAGCACAAGGCCTTGATACATACAGTGTAGATGTTGCTGTTAAAATAATTGGCACTTTAAGAATAATGAGAATTACATTTACATTTTAAAAATGAGATTAGAAAGTCATTTTACATGTGAATATGTGCATGTTTCCTGGTTGGCGGCCATCTTGCCATTTTTGCTGCGCCACCTGGTATTTAAGGACACCAATTACATTAACCCACAGCCAGATTCTCTTATCGGCTTTGCTTGCCCCTGAGATCGTTCCTGCCCTCTTGCTAGATCTGGTTTCTGTTTCCCAAACTTAGCTCTGATCCTTGTTTCTGCCCTGCCTCACCACTTAAGTGGTTTGGACTTTGTTTTTAAGATTTCGGGTTTTTTGCTCTGCTTGCCGTGCTTGATCTTTGAACTGTTCCTGGATTTAGTTTCTGCCTCCGCCTGCATTGCCCTGCGTTCTGGTATTTCGTTAAGGACTGATTTTGTACTGCCATTTTACTTTGGCTCTTACTGCTCAGTTTTCTACTGTTCCTGAATCGGTTACACTCTCTCACTAGCTGCCAGTGTTTTGGATTGCTCTTTTTTTTTGCTACCTTACTCTTTCCAGCCAGTCCATGACTGGTGCAGGATGATAGAAATATAAACATTGAATTTTAATTATACTCAGTTGAAGTAGAAATGTGTAAATACAAATCTTAAGTGTATTAGAAATGAAAGTGTAGTTACTAGTCTGAGGCAATGTTTATGGTGTAGAATATAAAACACTTTTAATGCATTTGCAGAATGAGTATAAATGTAAAGCTTTGACAGATAATTTATGCAAAATAGAAGCAGTGTTTACTGAAAGTCTGAAGTGTGAAGTCGCTCTTATTGGCCTATTAAAGCAGTCAAAAAAGATGACACTTTAACTTCCTTTTTTTTTTAACAAAAGCCACAAACCTTATATCTGAGCTGGAGGCTGCAGTGGGGAGTGTAAAGAGCTTCGTATTAAACAGATTGTAGTTATATTACAGGACTGAAATTTAAGTGTATTTAAGGAGAAATGAGTAAATCAGTTTATGGAAACTCAAGATTTTCAGAAGACAGAAGATCAGGTGATCTAGAGGATAGCACTCAAACATATGAAGATATCTACATTAATCCAGATGCAACAGAAATGCAAATGACTACAAGCAAAAAAACGACTATGAGCTCAGGTATGTTCATACATTCACTTTTACACTCAGACAATTTTACTTGATCAAACTCAACATATTAATTCACCATGTGTAGATAATATATAGAGTATGAATCACTTTCTTTAGGACAAAACCCCTCAGGATGCAGATGTTACAGACTGGCTGTGGTGTGTCTGATAATGCTGGTGGTTCTCTTGCTGGCTGCCATCGTAATACTGTGGTTCAAGCTGACTACAGAGAAAGACCAGATACAGACCAGTTATAACAGCTTGACTACACAGAGAGACCAGTTACAGACCATTTACAACAATCTGACGGCTAAGGAGGAACTGTTAAAGACCAATTTCACAAGTGTTGCTAAAGAAAGAGACCAGCTGCAGAGGAAAACAGATGAACTCCAGACAAATCTTTTTCAACTGAGTATGTAATTATTTGTTCAGGATGTTCAATATTTTAAACTAATTAACACAAATAGTCATTCACAGTGTCCATCTCTGATCCTGCAGTGAGTTAAAACACTGGTTATGTAAAGCATGTACTTGTGGTCTTTTTTAGCAAAATAGATAACCTCCAGGGGCAGTATTTAAATGGTTAAAAACCTTTTGTATTATGTTTTATTTCCAACAATAAAATACCCCTTATGGGTGTCCAGTCAGTATTATACAGTGAGTGTTGGTTTTGTGGAGCACTGCCTAGCCTTTCCTCAGATTTGATTAGGAACAGCCCACCCTCCTGAATCTTAAAGGGGTCTTAAACTGGGCTCATGCCTTTCCATTGCACCATATTTTTTAATCATTATTTGTCATGTTAGCAACACTTGTCCAATGGGATCTTTGGGACTTCCTATTGATGAAGGATATATTTTGGTGCCCAACTTTTATATGTCAAGGGTAGTAAGAACTCTGTATGAGTAGGAGAGCATGACAGAACATGTGTGGGTGCCTGGCTTATGAGGCAAGTTGGCAATTTGATGGTTATGTCTAGCCAATACATTTTGTAGTTTTGGTTTCTGATTATGAGCATGTTCTCTTCTCTCCTGGTCTTAAAGTATACCCCTGATATGTAATGTAGGTCCTGCAGAGTTGATTGCATTCTGATTCTCTCGTTTAATTTGCACTGCCAGCCTTCAGTCAGATAATCCATAATCTTAATCAATAGGGGTTTGCCCTGCATCCTGCCCTAGGTAGTACCCTGCCACGAGTAAGGTTTAGACCATTTTATTCACAAAAGAATATGTAGATGTGGATTGGAATATTGCAGTAATGCCAAATATTTTGTAATTAACTATTTCCATTATTATTATTTCCATTATTTCCAATATACCATTCAACTGCCTGAGCTCTTATGTAGGTGTACGTTGTGTTCAACTAATTTTAGGCCAAAGAGGTCAGACAGGAGTCTCCATGGACTATGATATTTGTGGATGATATTGTTATTTGTGGCAAGAGTGGGTGGGGAAGAGTCTGGAGAGGTGGAGGTACATGCTGGAGAGAAGGGGAATAAAAGTCCATAGGAGTAAGACAGAGTACATGTGCGTAAATGGGAGGGTGGGGAGTGGAGGGGTGCAGTTGCAGGGAGAAGAGGTGGAGAAGGTGGCGGAGTTTGGGTACCTGGGGTCAACAGTGCAAAGTAATTGAGAGTGTGTTAGAGAAGTGAAGAAAAGAGTGCATGCAGGGTGGAGTGGGTGGAGAAGAGTGATAGCAGGAGTGATTTTGTGATAGAAGAGTATCTGTGAGGGTAAACGGGAAAGTTTATAGGACTGTGGTGAGACCTGCGATGTTGGACGGTTTAGAGACAGTAGCATTGAGTAAAAGACAGGAGGTGGAGCTGGAGTTAGCAGAGCTGAAGATTTTGAGGTTTTTGTTGGGAGTGATGACGATGGACAGGATTAGAAATGAGTTTATTGGAGGGACATCGCATGTAGTACGTTTTGGAGACAAGGTGAGGGAGGTGTGATTGAGATGGTTTGGACATGTGCAGAGAAGGGACATGGGGTATATCAGTAGGAGAATGCTGAGGATGAAAAGAGAAAGGAGGAGGTCTATGGATGTGGAGGAGGTCTATGGATGTGGTGAAGGGAAACATGCAGGTGGTTTGAAAGAGGCAGATGTAGAGGACAGAGGGGGTATGGAGACGGATGACAGACCACTAATGGGAGAAGCTGAAAGAAGAAGAAGATAATGATTGACAACCAGTAGTAGAGGATGCTGTCCATATAAGAAAGGCCATGATGAGAAGTAGGAGTTGATTTGTTTCTGGTGTGGCTTTTCCTCTGCTTCAAACTGAATTTGATAAACCCTTTTCTCTCAATGAAAACATTTATATACAACTAGTATAGTTACGTATAATAACTGAGAACTCAGGAGTTTAAACACTTTCTCTGATCATTAGGAGCGATGAACTAGAACTTTAATAAAAATATTAATTTGATGAAATATTTTGTGGTTATGATGCTGTGTTGTTATTAAAGTCATTTTAATGTTCTGTGTATACAGAAAATTATATTAACACACCAGGATGGAGATACTTCAGCTCCAGTATTTACTACATCTCAACTGAGAAGAAGAGCTGGAGTGAGAGCAGACAAAACTGCAAGGAGAGAGGAGCAGACCTGGTGATCATAAATAACAGAGAGGAACAGGTAAAAAAAAAAAAAAAAAAAAAATGAAGAGAGAAACCAAAACTTAATTAAAGACTCTAAAGATATGTAGATGTAGATTGTAGTAGCTCTTTTCCTGCTGCTCCTGGTTTCCAGCTTTGATTTAGCATATGTGTCAGGGATCCACCTGCTCATCGTCACTCATGCCTCCACTCTCTCGGAAGCTCCAGGTTCAACGAGGCACACCTGAAGCTTATCAATCCACTCCTACATAAACCTTTCACTCACCTTCACTCCCCGTTCGTTATTGTTCATGTTGGACTTCCCGTATTGTATGTGTTTATGGCTTCATGTAGGACTCTTTATGTTCCGCTTCATCCGGACTCCAATATCCTACACCGGATGTGCACTTCCTTTCAGCGCCTCTCGGATCAGCTACGCTTCTCCCCAGGCACACCTCGGACTCTCTCTACCCAAAGACTGCCGTGTGTGCGTGTGTGCGTGTGCCTGCGTGTATCTCTCTCCGTCACTCGCTGTATCAAACCCGAGCGAACCGTACTTCGGCTTCCACCTCCGTTTCATCCGCACCCTGACAGAATAACGAACCTCCTGAAAAGGATATAATTTGCAAAAAAAAAATAAAAAAAATAAAAATGATCGGGTTGCTGCCGTGGTCCCGGCGCGAACCGAACCTCGGAGGTAGGATTCGCTCTGCCATGATGAAGCGGCAGCCAATCTCCGCCTCGGGGAAAACCCGGAAGTCCGCTGCCATTTCACGCGGATCATGCTCGGCAGCGCCACGCCCCTGTTATGACGTCATGGATTTCCCGGCTCGCTTCTCCGGCGACAGGGCTGGGTGGGGCGTATTTATACGGAGCGTTGGTGAATATATAGACTTTTATTCATCCTCTTACCCCACTGAAGCAGGCAAGATCGCACTCCACATTTCTCTGCTGTCTGGAGAATCCCTCTCTCTGGCCAGTGAGTTGTGGAGCGCCTCTGGTGGCGAATTCGGCTTGTGCGCCCGGTTTATCCGGCTTCTCACCCGGGAACTAGGGATGGTCACCGCAGATCTCCACCATCTCTCTCCCGTTACCGGAAGCACGACTCCGCTCCAGTGGTTGCCGAAGAGCTCCGTTCCGTACCAGAGTTTCCCGGAACCTGCTGCTGGAACCTTTTTTCCGGCCTTCGTCCTGGCTCCGATCTTTACCAGGGGTTTTGCTCTGATTCTGGCCTCCGCGATAAGCTGCGCGCCGTTTTGGACTTCCCCTAGGAGCACGGGTCCATTCCATGCATTCGGGTTGAGCATTGTCCGGTTCCTGCGCTTCGCCTGGGCTGTCACCCCGCCTCAGGTCCTTTCTGGCCTTCTTCGGTTCTGCGGCGGTTCTGACCAGGTCCTGTTCGACCCTGGACGGACACCGGGATCCTCCTCCGAGTGCCCTGGCCCTCCAAGCGTCTGTGGGTTTGGGGCATCAGGTGCCGCCCCTCAGGGGGGGTTAATGTCAGGGATCCACCTGCCACGCCCCCTTTGGTGGCTCTTTATGCCTCCACTCTCCGTAGAGCTCCAGGTTTAACGTGGCACAACTCCGGGCTCCTTCGATGGCGACGTCTCGCCTCCGGGCTCCTCCGAAGCCGGCGTCTTGCCTCCGGGCTCCTCCGATGGCGGCGTCTCGCCTCCGGGCTCCTCCGATGGCGGCTCCTCCGATGGCGGCATCTCGCCTCCGGGCTCCTCCGATGGCGGCGTCCCGCCTCCGGGCTCCTCCGATGGCGGCGTCCCGCCTCTGAACTCCACCGTGGACGTCACTCGGCCTCTGGACACCATCGGGGTCGTTTTTCTGATTCCGAACTCCCCCGGGTGCGTCACTCGTACTCCGATCCAGACCTCCACATTGGGCGTCTATCCGGCCCTGATCGCCGCCGAAGGGCATCACTCGGTCTCGGGTCTTTGCTGTGGAGGTCGCTCAACCTCGGGACTCCGCTGAGGGCGCAGCTTGGTCCCTATCCGATGCTGGGGCTGTCTCTCTGCCTCCTGGCTCCACCGAAGATGTCCCTTCGTCCCTGGTCTCCGCTACAGGCAGCTCTCTGTCCCCGGTCGCTGCTGGAACCGTTTCTCCGGCCTTCGTCCTGGCCTTCGTCCTTCAGCTTCCGCCTCCGTTTCATCCGCACCCTGACAATATGTTTATTCTGTCATTGGATTTGATGTTTTTTTTTTTTAGGGGTTCATACATATTTGGACAGTGGTAATCTTTGCTCTACTCCTTGCTCTTATTAAAGACCGTTATTATGTATTCTTCGGCATCCTGCATTTGGGTCCTTCCAGTCACACATCCTGACAGAACAATCCGAAGCAATTATGGATGCAACGTCCCGAGCTTAGCCGCCAGTCCACTACCATTGAATACCCCAGCAAGGTCCCCAACACGTCTTTTCTGGGATTCATCTTTGTGGCGGGGAGCATACAAATGGATCTAGCCAGGATCCAGGCTGTAAAGGAATGGCTCAAACCCTTCTCTAGAAATAAGCTAGTTTATCTGAGTTTACAGTTTGGTAGCTGCTCCTCATCACCAACTGACCTCCACCCATCGATCGTTTTCGTGGGTACCCTATTCCAACTTTTTGAAGCTAACTTTTGGAAGGAGTTATTTCTAGGCACCTCGGTCAGCCTCTCCTCTAGGTTCCACCCCCAAACCAATGGCCAGACTGAAAGGCTTAATGAGGAGTTAGAAACCAGACTTCGCATTCTGTGTTGCTGTTGGTGGAGTACATCAATAATTTGCTGCCTACCACCCTTAACCCTCTGTGCTCCAGGGGCGCATATCATGGCTGACCCTGCGCTCGGTCTCCAGCTTTCGAGCAAGTTGGGATATGTTAATAAAGAATTTTACTGTGCTGTTATTTATATGTGACAAATAAAGACTATTCTGTTTCTAATCATTTGTGGGGTTTTTTTTACGTTAATGAGTTTTTAGACAGTGGTAATTGTTGCTCTTATTAAAGACTGCTAATATATACTGTATCCTTTGGCGTCTTGCAGTTGGGACCTTATAGTCACACGTCTTGCAGTTGGGACCTTATAGATCGTCTAAAAACACATGGTTGGTTTTACAGCCACAAAATTTGTTTTTTTTTTCGGCTGCTACCGTTAGAGGTTGCCACAGTGGATCATCTGTCTCCATACTACTTTTTCCTCTACATCTGCCTCTTTTAAACCAACTACCTGCATGTCTTCCCTCAACACTTCCATAAACATTTTTTTTGGTCTTCATCTTTTCCTCCTTCCTGATGGCTCCATCCTCAGCATGCTTTTACCGATATACCCCATGTCCCTCCTTTGCACATGTCCAAACCATCTCAATCGTGCCTCCCTCACCTTGTCTCCAAATACTGTCTAATGAAAATCTCAGCATCTTCAGCTCTGCTACCTCCAGCTCCATCCCGTGTTTTTTACTCAAAGCCTCTGTCTCTAAACCATACAGCATTGCAGGTCTCACAACAGTCCTATAAACAGTCCCTTTTCCTTTGGCAGACACCTTCAAGCACTCCTGCTATCACTCTGCACACTCTAATACTTTGCACAGTTGAGCCCAGGTATTTAAAAGCAACAAGATAATATGGGGGAATAATAATTTAAGGCCAGCCTGGAATCTGAAACCTTTATTTTATTTGTCCAGTTATGTAACCTATCCAATTATCTGCCATAAAATTGCCAACCCAGTGTCTGTCCATTGGTGTTTTGTGGTTTAAATGTCTAATTAGTTGTTATTAACCAGGACATTGTTGAAGTGTGGAGAAGAGGAGAGGGTGCTTGGATTGGTGCAAATGATAGAAACACTGAGGGGATCTGGAAATGGGTGGATGGTACAGCAGTGAGCAATGGGTAAGAGACCAATTTGAATTCAAATCAATGTTATTTGTATATCATGTTTAACAATGAATATTGTTCCAAAGTGGCTTTGAAAAATAATAAGTTCATAAAATGTAAATATATATGTTATTGTTGAAGGTTTAAAGCCAAAAGGTTTTCCCCTAATGAGAAAGACTGTAGTGACAGTGACAATAAATAACTCTTTCTTTACCTCTTGGACCCAACTCTCATTTACCTTTATACAGCCACCCTTTAAAAATCTACAGGTTTTAGGGAGTTGACTTTGCGTTAGTGTGACCAAGGTTAATATAAGTAGTAAATAATGAGGCAGACTGATTATTTGGTGGGCTGTTTACTCTTTTGTTTGTTGGTTCTGTTCTTTTAGGTTCTGGAGTAGTGGGGAACCCAACAACAAAGGTGAAGAGGATTGTGCTGTATCTGGCTATCGGTCTGAACCTGTACCAAACTGGGTTGATATTTCGTGCGATTCCCAGTATATTTGGATCTGTGAGAAGAACATTAATATCTAAAATTACATAAACATGAATGAATTTATATACTTTATTTAGGTAGCACATGAAATACATACATATACAATATATTTAAACACTCTTGGCTTTTGGAAAATGTATTTTTGTACATTTTTGTCATCCCTTTTGTAAAATTGTCTAAAAGAATTTTTCACCAGTTGAATATTTTGTTTTTCACTTTGTGATCCAGTTCACCCCAAAGCAGTTCAACAGGATTTAGTTTGAAAGACTGGTCAGGTCATTAAATCTCATTGATTTCTACAATTTCTTTGTCTTTAATATTTAAATGTGTAAATATTAATTATTTGATTTAAACATATATTTTAACCAATGAGGAGGTTTTACTTTGTATTATCCAAGGAATGTGTATACTTATACAATCAAAACATTCTCTTCTTGTTCAATGTTGTGTCAACACAATAAAATGTTCAAGATATGCTAATCAAATCAAATAAACCTCAGTTTAGCAATTCTGTAGTTTTGCACTCATTGTTTTGTTTGGTTTCTCAAGCATACACTGGAGTCCTCAGGCACTTTAACTGTGTCATTTTCTATTATTTCAGAACAAACTTTTATACATAGAGGGTCAGACTTTTTTTTACACACACTTTTTACATGTTTGTCTTGAAAGGAATCATTACATGACAGCTGTCTACCTTGATAACTGTCCACACTTTTTTGTCCTGTCTTTTACTCAATGCCACTGTCTCTAATCCATACAACATCTCAGGTCTCACCACAGTCCTATAAACTTTTCCTTTCACTCTCACAGATAGTCTTCTTTCACATATCACTCCTGCTATCACTCTTCTCCACCCACTCCACCCTGCCTGCACTCTTCTCTTCACTTCTCTAACACACTATTACTTTGCACTGTTAACCCCAGGTACCTGAACTCCTCCACCTTCTCCATATCTTCTCCCTGAAACCATACCCCTCCACTGCTCTCCTTCTCATTCTTATACACACTCAGTCTTACTCCCACTGACGTTCATTCCCCTTCTTTCTAGCATGTACCACCACCTCTCCAGGCTCTTCTCAACCTGCTCCCTACTCTCACCACAAATGACAACAACATCTGCAAACATCATAGTTCACTGAGACTTCTGTCTGATCTCGTCCGTCAACCTGTCCATTACCACTGCAAACGGGAAAGGGCTCAGAGCCGATCCTTGATGCAGTCCAACCTCCACCCTGAACCAGTCTATCGTTCCTACTGCACACTTCACTGCTGTCACACTATCGTAATACATGTCCTGCACCACCCTCACATACTTCTCTGTTGCTCACAGATGGTCACCTCTTCTCTCAGCCTGGGTTCCACTTCTCTTTTCCAAAACTTTGTGGTGTGACTAATCAACTTAATTTCCCTGTAGTTACTGCAGGTCTGCACATCTCCCTTATTCTTAAAGATCGGTACCAGCACACTTCTTCTCCATTCCTCAGGCATCCTCTCACCTTCCAAAATCCTGTTAAACAATCTTGTTAAAAACTCTTCTGAAATCTACTCCTTACAATCAAAGTCATTTCCAACATCAACCACCAGATGCTCATCACATGGATTGTGGATGCTATTTCCTCATCTGTTACATCCCATTAAATATTCGTGTGTGTGAGTGTTTGTCTCTCTCTATTGGATCACCTTGCTGTCAATTTCTCAAGGTTCCACCCTCTTTGGACTGCTATTGGCTAAGGAGATAATCAACGTGTGAGACCTGACTGCACCTGTGGCCAATCCGGTAAACTGTTGGGGTTTAAAAAGAGGACTGCAGGACCGTTGGAGAGAGCACCATGAGCCCCATTTGTTTGAAGCATTGCTTGTTTATTGTTTGTACTACAATTGTTAATTCATTGACTGTTATCTTGTTTGTTTTTGAGGGGTTATATTCTGACAACAACCCTTGTTTTCCCCAGGAGGTTGGGCAGGTAGTATGTCACGTGACTTACATCGTGCAACACGTAGATGATACTATGTATAGAGACACTAGCTAGGAGTGTGCGCTACTTCTGTATTTTTTGTTAGTTTAGAGTAGGTAAGCTAGGGCGTGTAGAGGCGCCGGAAGAATTTTGGTTTAGTGTTAGGTTAGAGGTTTGTTACTGAGGTAGATGGGTTGATTTTGTTGTGTTTTTTTCTTTAGCGCCACTCTCCGCCTCTCTATCCTGTGGGATTATTTCTTATGTTTTGGTTTCTGATAGTATTGTAAATATTGTATATCATGTTAGTTCTCACTCTCCAGTGTTCTGTATTGTTGGAAAATTTATGATCAAACTCTTGATGTCACCCAGATGAGGATGGGTTCTCCTTTTGAGTCTGGTTCCTCTCAAGGTTTCTTCCTCATAACATCTAGGGGAGTTTTTCCTTGCCACAGTCGCCACGGCTGCTCATCAGGGACAAATTCGCACCATTCACCATCACTGTTGATTTGTGTAAAGCTGCTTTGAGACAATGTCTGTTATGAAAAGCGCTATACAAATAAACTTGACTTGAAGTTGGTATAACGAGGTGACTTGCGTGGACTTACAAAGTAGTCTCTGTTTGCTGGCTGTGCATCGTGACCATGTTTAGCTTGTCAAACTTCATTGTTACTCCTTCATTAGAGCAGATTGATCTATGTCGGAAGCCAGATTTATTCCTGATAGCTGACCACTATCAGATTCTTGTGAATAGACAAGGTCTTAAAAGAGACATAAAGAGAGAAATACTAAAGCGCTTGGTAGAGTTAAGAATACTCTCCATGTCAGACACGGCTGGAGGCGTGGATACCGGTCAGGTTGTAAGCCGTAGTGATGTTGTTGTTGGGCCTCTCATTGTTTGGAGATGAGGATACACAGCGTGGCATAGCTGATGCTGCAGTGGAGGGGCAGCCCGAAGCTAAGGCCGGCTTGCGCCCTTTGATCCATTCTCTCCCAGCTCTGTTGACTCTAGAGGGGATGCGCGACTGAAAGTCCGCCTGGCTCGGTTACAATCCGATGCCCAAGAGAGAGCCCAAACACGTCAGGCTGAGATAGCCATGCATCTGGAGGTGCGCAGGCTTGAAATAGAGGCTGACACGCAGGTAAGGCTGCGACAGCTGGAGCTGGAGGCAATGAAAGTTTCTGCTGCTGGGTCCACTGCGCAGCCGACCCCGCAAGAGTCTTATGCTTCTCCTCCGGTTGATTCATCCTCGCCTACGTTTGACGTCAGTAAACATATTGCATTAGTACCCCAATTTAGAGAATCTGAAGTAGATTCTTATTTCAATGCTTTCGAGCGAATTGCTACTTCCCTTCGCTGGCCTAAAGATGTTTGGTTGCTTCTGTTACAATGTAAATTGTTTGGTAAAGCTCTGGAAGTTTGCTCTAGCTTATCGCTAGAGGAGAGTTTGAACTATGAGACCGTAAAATCTGCTATCCTTCGTGCATATGAGCTAGTTCCAGAAGCATATAGGCAGAAATTTAGGGGCCATAAACAGAATTCTACACAAACCTTTGTGTAGAAAAAGGAATACTGTTTGATAAGTGGTGCACTGCTAGCAAAGTGAAAGATTTTGATTCGATGCGAGAAGTTGTCTTATTAGAAAAGTTTAAAAGTTGTCTGCCAGAACGTGTTGTAGTTTACCTGAATGAACAGAAAGTAACTTCTTTATCACATGCAGCTGTGTTAGCGGATGAGTTCGTTTTAATGCATAAGACTGTTTTCACTTCTGTACACGCTGAGAAAACTCAGAAGCTCTCTGTTTCTCTCCAATCACCACGTTTTCATTCTAGATCCAGTCCACCGCGATCTCGGGAAAATCGTGAGTGTTTCTATTGCCATAAATCTGGTCACGTAATAGCTGATTGTTTGGCGTTTAAACGTAAAACGCAATCCCAACCTAAAAGTGTTGGATTTGTCAAGACTCTTAGCTCAGATGTTGCTTTGCCTTGTGCAGAAAGGATTGATGACAGTTACACTCCTTTTATCTTTAAAGGGCTAATTTCTTTGACGGGTAATAGTGAGGATCAGAAAGAAATAAAAATGCTTAGAGACACAGGTGCGATGCAGTCATTTATTTTGGCAGAGAAGTTAAATTTTTCGGAGGATACCTCCTGTGGTTCGAGTGTCATCGTAAAAGGTATTTAGATGGGTTGTGTAAAAGTGCCGTTGCACCAACTACATTTGCAGTGCGAATTATTTACCGGGTTTGTACGGGTTGCTGTTCGTCCTTCTCTTCCAGTAACCGGTGTTGACTTTATCCTTGGGAATGATTTGGCGGGTGGTAAAGTAATGCCTGTTTTAGAGGTTGTTGATAAACCTGATATTTTCTGTCAGTCAGAGGATGTTTTTCCTGCATGTGCGGTTACTCGCGCTCAGTCTCGAAAGATGGGTGATGTAGTTGATTTGTCTGATTCGTTTATTCTTCCACTTTTCTCTGATGGGAAACCTGAAAATTGTGATGTTTCTGAAGAACACAAGGATAATTTGAAGTGTTCTAAAGTAGCTGTGAGTGATGTAGGATTGTCTAAGCTGTCTATATCTCGAGAGGAAATTATTGCTGCACAGAAAAAGGACAAATCTCTAGTCCTTAACTTTAATTCCGTTGTTTCTTCTGATGTGATTGAAGACCAGAAAGTTGCCTATGTTATTGACAATGGCATGTTGATGAGAAAATGGTCCTCCAAAACAGATACGGATTTAGATTGGAATCCGGTGTATCAAATAGTTGTTCCCTCTCCTTATCGCCAGCATGTTTTATTTCTAGCACATGATCATCCACTTGCGGGACATCTTGGAGTTACAAAGACGTACAATCGTGTTCTAAGACACTTCTTTTGGCGAGGTTTAAAAAAGGATGTGGCAAGTTATTGCCGTGCTTGTCAATTGGCCGGAAAGCCGAATCAAGTCATTCCATCTGCTCCACTGGTCCCCATACCAGCCATCGGTGAGCCGTTCGAACATGTGGTGGTAGACTGTGTTGGGCCGTTGCCAAAAACAAAATCGGGTAACCAGTATTTGTTAACTATCATGTGTATAGCTACTAGATTTGCAGAGGCGATACCATTAAGAAAAATCACCGCTCCTGTTGTTATTAAGACCTTAGTGAAGTTCTTTACTACGTTCGGCCTACCAAAAATTGTACAGAGTGATCAAGGTACGAATTTTCTATCTAAGCTCTTTAGACAAGTATTGCAATCTTTGGGGATTACTCATCGTGTTTCAAGTTCGTACCATCCCGAATCCCAAGGTTGTTTAGAACGATTTCATCAGACACTAAAATCAATGCTTCGAAAATATTGTTTGCAGACAGCTAGAGACTGGGATGAGGGAGTTCCTCTGGTTTTGTTTGCTGTAAGATAAACTGTACAAGAATCTCTTGGGTTTAGCCCAGCCGAGCTAGTTTTTGGTCATCAGGTAAGAAGGCCTCTCATAGTTCTTAAAGAACAAATGTTGTCGGTTGATTCCAGTCCGAAAACGAATGTTCTGGATTATGTGAGTAATTTTCGTGATCGTTTGCATGCTGCTTGCTCGCTTGCTAAGCAGTCTCTACTCATTGCGCAGAAGGGCATGAAGCTCAGGTATGACCGTAAAGCAGTTGCGCGTTCTTTTACACCAGGGGATCAGGTACTAGTAATTTTACCAGTTCCCGGATCTTCTTTGTCTGCTCGTTTTTATGGTCCTTAAGTAGTGAAAAAGAAAATAAGCGAAACCGACTACATGATCAATACACCTGATAGAACACGCCAAACTTGTGTTTGCCACATAAACATGTTAAAAGCTTAGCTTAGGGAGAACGCAGGAGAAAAAGCTTCGGAAAAGACTAAAGAACCAGCAGTCTCTTCTGTTGCTGTAACTGTGGAGCAGATTTCATCCTCTGATGTGTCCGGTGCTAACGAGGATGCCATAGGACTGCGTAATGCTGCTCAGCAATGCGCAAGGTTGATAAATTCTGAGATGTTAAGGAATTTAGATTCTTTTCTTCAGCATATGTCTTTTGACCAGAAAGCGGACATTGTTAGATTAATTTCTGACTTCAACTGTCTGTTTAGTGATGTTCCTAAACTTGCAAATGTTTTGCAGCATGACATTAAGGTAAACGATGCTTGCCCGATTAAACAGCATGCGTATCGCGTTAATTCAGTAAAGAGATCCATAATGCGTCAGGAGGTGAATTATTTACTAGAGACTGGTCTAGCCAAGCACAGTTATAGTCCATGGAGTTCGCCTTGTTTACTCGTTCCTAAGCCAGATGGTACGTTTAGGTTTTGTACGGATTTCCGTAAAGTAAATGCAGTAACGGTGCCAGACAGTTATCCATTATAACATAGTATTAGCAGGTGTACCAAATTGTAATGCATACCTTGACGATCTTGTGATTTACTCTGCAGATTGGACATCACACATGAGTTCATTGAGAACAGTGTTCGAGCATCTTGCAAACGCTAATTTAACGCTTAACTTGGCTAAGAGTGAATTCGGCCAAGCTACGGTTACTTATCTTGGTAAAGAGGTGGGTCAGGGACCGGTGCGACCTGTAGAAGCCAAGGTCACGGCTATTTCGGAATTCCCTGTGCCTACGACACGTAGGGAGTTGAGAAGATTTTTGGGGATGGCTGGCTATTATAGAAATTTCTGTAAAAACTTCTCGGTTATTGTCAGCCCTCTCACTGCATTGCTTAGCCCGTTTAAATCTTTTGATTGGTCCGTTAAGTGTCAGTATGCAATGGATTGTGTAAAGACTCTTTTATGTAATACTCCTGTTCTTCTGGCTCCGGATTTCTCTCAAGGTTTTAAACTAGAAATTGATGCAAGCGCTGCTGGAGCTGGCGCTGTTCTACTGCAAGAGGACGTACATGGTATAGATCACCCTGTTAGCTACTTTTCACGAAAATTTAATAAACACCAGTTGAATTATTTTACGATTGAAAAGGAAACTCTTGCATTGTTGTTTGCTGTACAGCATTTCGAGGTATATATCGGATCCAGCAGTTTACCAATCATCGTATTTACTGACCATAACCCACTTGTTTTTCTATCCCGTATGTACAATCAGAATCAACGTTTAATGCGTTGGTCTCTAATAGTCCAGAATTATAATCTGGAAATCAGACATAAAAAGGGATCTGGAACATTTTTGCGGATGCCCCATTCGAGAGTTTAGAACTGTCAGCAAGCTGGTTGGTTCTTAAAGGGTGGGAGTGTTACATCCCATTAAATGTTCGTGTGTGTGAGTGTTTGTCTCTCTCTATTGGATCACCTTGCTGTCAATTTCTCAATATTCTGACAACAACCCTTGTTTTCCCCAGGAGGTTGGGCAGGTAGTATGTCACGTGACTTACATCGTGCAACACGTAGATGATACTATGTATTGAGACACTAGCTAGGAGTGTGCGCTACTTCTGTATTTTTTGTTAGTTTAGAGTAGGTAAGCTAGGGCGTGTAGAGGCGCCGGAAGAATTTTGGTTTAGTGTTAGGTTAGAGGTTTGTTACTGAGGTAGATGGGTTGATTTTGTTGTGTTCTTTTCTTTAGCGCCACTCTCCGCCTCTCTATCCTGTGGGATTATTTCTTATGTTTTGGTTTTTGATAGTATTGTAAATATTGTATATACTTTGCCATTCCCTCCTGTTCCTCCTTTTATATTATACTTGGTTTACGTGTCCTTTTCCCTGGCATATTTACAGAATGGAACACAGTAAAAAAGTTACAGCTTCAACCCTAGACATATAGAAAGAAGTCGTAACATCATCCTATGAATCCTCTGGTCTAATCTAAGGCTTTATCCTCTGGAGTTTCTCTCCAAAACATCTGCAACAATGTGGGCAGGTCCACCCCGCTGACCTTTGTCAGGTTTTTTAACCTTGACGTTAGTGCCACTCCTGGCCCTCAGTCCTTCGACCTAGCTGTGCCCATCCACACTATGCAGAGATGGGTAAGTGTGCTGTTATTGGACTCCAAAAGCGTTGTTGGCGTAGCGCAAGTTCCTGAAGGAGAATGTCTCCAGGTTACGTATGTAACCTTGGTTCCCCCGATGAAATGAGAGGCTGGATCTCCATGCCACACTGCCTGCATCCTGCAGCAATTCCTTCCCTTTTTAGAAAGGGAAGCAGTTTTTTACTCTATGTGCTTTTTATAGCTTCCTGGTCATGACATCATCCTGCCGGTAATGCCGGGTTTTCCATTGGACTGAAGTACACACATGATATAGAGCATCGACAATGCGGAAGCATTCCCAAAGCATTATTCCTTTATTCCCTTGGGGAACCATGGTTACATACGTAACCTGGAAATGTTCCCCTTTCTTTTGCTACCTCATACTCGTAAAAGACTGCTTGATGTTTAACTCTGTCTGCAACCTGCATCTGGGTTCTTCCAGCCAGTCCATGACAGGTGCAGTTAGAAATATAGACATTAAATTTTAATAATGATCAGATGTGGTAAAAATGTGTAAATAAAAATCTTGTGTATTAGAAATGAAAGTGCAGTTACTAGTCTGAGGCAATGTTTATGGTGGAGACTATTAAGCACTTTTGAAGCATCTGCATAATGAGTATAAATGTAAAGCTTTAACAGATTATTTATGCAAAATAGTAGCAGTGTTTACTGAGAGTCTGAAGTGTGAAGTCGCTCTTATTGGCCTACTAAAGCAGTCTAAATAAAGCGTCTATATAAAAATAGGATGACACTTTAACTTCCTTTTTGCTTTTTCAAAAGCCACAAACTTTATATCTGAGCTGGAGGCTGCAGTGGGGAGTGTAAAGAGCTTCGTATTAAACAGATTGTAGTTATATTACAGGGAACGACAGCATTGCTGTAGTTTAAATGTATTTTGGGAAAAATGAGTAAATCAATTTATGGAAACTTAGAAGATGGAAGATCGCGTTATGTAGAGGACAACACAAATTCATATGAAGCGATCTACATGAATGAAAAAACACCAGAAATGCAAATAACTACAAGAAAAAAAGCAACTATGAGCTCAGGTATGTTCATTCATTCACTTTTACATTTAGACAATTTTACTTCGATGCAACTCGAAATATGAATTTCCTGTTTATTGATAACACAGAGTGTGAATCCTTTTCTTTAGAACAAAACAGCTCTGGGTGCAGATGTTACAGACTGGCTGTGGTGTGTCTGATAATGCTGGTGGTTCTCTTGCTGGCTGCCATCGCAATACTGTGGTTCAAGCTGACCACAGAGAAAGACCAGATACAGACCAGTTATAACAACATAACTACACAGATAGACCAGTTAGAGACCAGTAACTACAAGCTGACTGCTGAGGAGGAACAGTTAAAGATTAATTGCACAATTGTTGCAAAAGAAAGAGACCAGCTGCAGAGGAAAACAGATGAACTCAAGAAAAAGCTTTTTCAGCTGAGTATGTGATTATTTGTTCTGAAGTACACTTGATTATTTTATAAGAGTTCATGCCATCAATTTATATGTTTATTTATATTCAATTGAATTGAATTTAAATTCATGTTCAACATACGATGAGACACAGGAAAAATAGATGTTGGGGATTCAGTCTGTGGTTATAACAAAGTGCTGTTAATAAAGAGTTTGTGTTTTTATTTCGTGCTTTGTGCAGAGAAAGACATTAACACACCAGCAGTTTAAGGTGGCAGAATATTAGAAAAACTCCAAGTAACCTTTAAAGGAACCAGGCTCATCTTGGTAAAACCAGAACAAAACATTTGATGAGTCATTTCTCACTCTTAACAGAGCACACTTAAGCTTAACACTGCTGAGTGTGCTAAAAAATCAACACAAACATTAGTTCCCTTTGAGTTTTTCATAGCTTTAAATCTGTAGTAGGCAAATTAGGTTACGCAATCAAATCGAAACTATTAGAAAAAGATGTCCATGTTCACCAAAACAATTTATGTGTGAACTCTAACCCCTAGGTCCTAGACTTACAGTATATATTTATATATATAGATCCTAGACTTATATATACTGCGACTACACTCGAGTCCCAAAAACTGTAGTCAACCTGCATGTTTTAATAGAACGAGGATCAGTGGACCTCAAGCGAAGTCAAGTTAATGTGAATGGTGTGTATTTATCCCTGATTATGAAGACTGGGGTGACTGGGAAGGAAAAAGGGAAGTAAAAAATCCCTTAGATGTTAGGAGAAAGAAACCTTGAGAGGACATCAAGAGTGTGATTATAGTCTTTAAACAATACAGAACACTGGACAGTGAGAACTAACATGAGCACTGGAATGTAAGACTAAACATTTGCTCCGGTACTGTGGCAAGAGATTATTAATTCAATAAGTTGCTTGTTTTTATTTTTAATGCAGGGTAGTGTGGATAAGATAGGGGTGATGTGGATCTCCTTGTTCTAATAAGAACTCATTTGCTAGATTGTTGACTAACTAGAGCATGTTAATGCGTCTACTTAAACATGTGGCCAATCAGCCAGTAGTGTATGTAGGGTTTTATATTAACATACAGAAACTTCCAGTTTCAAGAAAGAGACCAGCTGCAGAGGAAAACAGATGAACTCCAGAAAAAGCTTTTTCAGCTGAGTATGTGATTATTTGTTCAGAAGTACACTTGATTACTTCATAAGAGTTCATGCCATCACTTTAATTATATTAAATTAAATTGAATTGAAATTTATGTTCCGGATACGATGAGACACAATAAAAATAAATGTTGGGGATTCAGTCTTTGGTTATAACAAAGTGCTGTTATTAAAGAGTTTGTGTTTTTTATCGGTGCTTTGTGCAGAGAAAGACATTAACACACCAGGATGGAGATACTTCAACTCCAGTATTTACTACATCTCTACTGTGAAGAAGAGCTGGAGCGAGAGCAGCCAGGACTGTAAGGAAAGAGTAGCAGACCTGGTGATCATAAACAGCAAAGAGGAACAGGTAATAAAAAAAATCAATAGAGAGAAAACTATTTATATGAACTTAGATTTTTAAATTTTTCTTACACTAAATGCATTTCAAATTGTTACATATCTTATTTCTACTGTAAGATTTATATAATCTTATACATTATTACAGATATTATTATCACTTAAATAGAAGTTCATGAAGATAGAGTCAAAACAACTATAAATTATAAATATAAATAAATAATATAAAACTGAATGTTTTATTTTATTATATACCGTATTTTCCGGACTATAAGCCGCTACTTTTTCCCCACATTTTAAACCCCACGGCTTAAAGCGGCTAATTTATGGATTTTTCCAGGTTTTTCCCGGCTTCACAAACTTCAAGCCAAAAAACTGAGCCCAATAACATTAGACCAATCAAATTGCCGAAACAGGTTAAGGTGAACCAATGAAACTCCTTATATTAAATCAGATGTGCTCCCACTGAATCGGGCCGCACCACATCATAAATATGGATGAGGTTCTTCTGACGTTTGACCTGCCGCTCACTCGGACTGTCTACAGGAAATGGGAATCATTCGTCACGCTGAAAACAACCGGGCAAAAAAAAACGCATAAAATGAGGAAGAAACCTTGAGAGGACCCAGACATCAAGAGTGTGATTATAGTATTTAAACAATACAGAACACTGGAGATTATTAATTCAATAAGTTGCTTGTTTTTATTATCAATGCAGGGTAGTGTGGATAAGATAGGGGTGATGTGGTCATATCTCCTGGATTGTTGACTAAATGGAGCATGTTGATGCATCTACTTAAACATGTGGCCAGTCAGCCAGTAGTGTATGTAGGGTTTTATATTAACATACAGAAACTAGTGGAGATTTTTTAATTCTTAATTAAATAATTTTTTTGATTAATAAAAAAAAGCTGAACATTTACGTCTGGACAATTTTAAGTTAGCACTTTCCCACTGTATCCAGCTCAGAAACTGGTATATTTTCTAAAAGAATTAAATTTACTAGAATGTCTAATCAGTTGTTATTCCTCACCAGGAATTTGTTGGTTTGTGGAGAAGAGGTGAAAATACTTGGATTGGTGCGAGTGACAGAGACAATGAAGGAGTCTGGAAATGGGTAGACGGAACGGCAATCACTAATAAGTAAGGATGAATTTGGTCAGTGTTTGCTCTTAGTGGAATCTCACATTTTTTATGGTGCTTGCGAATTTTGCTACCTTTTAAATACAGCTTAGTGAAGTCACACCTCTGCTTATACTTTCTCTAACATTTCATGTGAAACCGGAATTTGTGGTTTGAGCCCATTTCTGATACGCTGATTTACACCCCTTTCATTTTTGCACCTTAACATCTCTTGCACCAACCATAAAGAATTTTAAAAAGCAGACAGTAAACAAAAATAACAATTTGACATAGATCTAGTCTCCTTTTCAAATTCTTACCACAACGACTGCTATCTACAAGCTTTAGCTGTGAAGCAATTTTTTTATTTATTACTAAACTTGCTGTAGTGTTCTGCTCTCTGTCCTTCTTCACTTTACAGACTAAAGTATTAGAACGATCTGCAGACTTTTAATTAAACCACTAAACCTATGCTTTCTCCCGCAAAGGCTATGAAACAGGCTTCCAGTTATTACTTTGGTCTAACTACAGGTAGTCATCGACTTACGACCACAATTGGGAACGACAAATTGGTCGTAACATGATTTGGTCATAAGCAGAGTAGGCTATATGTACAGTACTGTGAAAATATGCCGGAAGCTGGTAAAAAAATAACGTACGCCACGGCTGGCGATTGTGGTCGTAAAGTTGAATGGTGGTAAGTTGCATAGTTTGTAAGTCGACGACTACCTGTAATGCCTTCCAAATAATCTTCTTTCCTCAGACACGGTCTCAGTGTTTATGTTTCCGTTGAAAACATTTATTTAGTCAAACATTTGTCAGTATGATTTTCTTAGGTAAAGGAGCAGATCTAAAGGAATCCTGGTTTATAGAGTTTTGCTGAACAGTGTGTTTGGATTTTATCATCCCCATTGTCAAACATTCACTAAGGTTTTTTGGCTGTGATGTGTTGGGCTGTTAAGCTCCATCATATCTATGTTACCTTCTGGTAGACCTTTTAAGCATGCTGTCATATATAATAAAATATCTTTTAGGTTCTGAAACTGATCCTGTTCTTTTCTACTTTCTGAACCTTCGTGGTTTATACCGACACCCTACCTTTGGATGTTGTTCTCTTTAAATGGAGAAATCTGGAGTGCTGTAGTTTTTCCTTTACTTTCTTGATAGCACACATGCGTCACTCTCACTTCCGGGTCACAAAGTGAGTTTGTGACTTTCACTTTCACTTTTGTTGCCATCTTCTTTTGCTATTTAAAGAAGTAGATCTAACTTCTTCCATGCCAAATGGCCTCTTCATCTCCCTGTGTTTTGAGAGTCCGTTCCCCTATGCAATTTGGAATGTTACTCTGTTGCTGGCTCTGCCTGGTCTTGTTTTCTAAGACAGCACCATGAGCCACACCTCCCCCTTCTGAACAGTTCGTGGGGAACCAGAACCGTGTTGCGTGTTTCTCGTGCAGTGTGAAATGCTTTCGGCTTTTTGGTGAAGAGATTCAGCCATTTTCTTTCCCTGCTAAACCTTGGAGCATTCAGTCAAGTGTTATATTTTCTGTCAGGCAAAGCCAAGTTATTAGCAGTGCCCTTTGGTGATCTGAGCCTGGAGAGGCACGATAATCCCGGGGTACGTTAAGGAAAGGAAAGTGCCAGCGGAGGACACAGCGGGGCTTGAGGCGAACTGCCACTGGGTGGAACCTGTGATGGTCCTGCTGCTAGTGGAGTCAGTGCTGTTAGTTGCAACTAGTAAGAATAAAAAATATTTAGCTCATCTGCTAGAGACGTGTCCGCATTCACCATTCTACAGGATGGTGTTTTAAAGTCTGTGATCATTCTCAGTCCCTGCTACAGGCTCCTAGAGGGTTTTAGGATGGGGGGAATCTGTTTGGTAAAGCACATGGATGCATGCAGCTGCAGTTGCAGATGAGCCAAATGATCGCTTTGTTTCAAGTCCATGTCAAGACTTTTTGATGGTATATGCCATTGTATCCCCTTGTACTCATAGTTTGTCCACTTTAGCAGAGAAACACATTGAGCTGTATCTTGGCTTTGCTATTTAATTCAGACTTCAGTGATTGAGGATTTCCCACAGCGAGGAGTTTGCAGGGGTTCTCTCCTCTAGCGAGGAATCTGGGAAACAGTGGGGAACGTGGGATACCGTGGGAAGTCCAAGTAATCTGAAGTAAGTATACTGTAGATCGAAAGGTGAATGAGGGGGAGAGGGATCTTTCAATTGATGATCGATTAAGGGAAAACATGTGTAGGTGATTAGTAGGAGAGAGGCTGAGCGGGAGTGCTGAGTGCTAGAGAGGAGCATGGCTGGTGGTTCTCTAAAACACTCAAACAACACATGCTTCCACTCACAATTTTGTGCATTTTTTCATAAATAAAAGAACATTGAAGCCTGGTTCTCTTCTTTCAGGTTCTGGAGCAGGGGTGAACCCAACAATGTCGGGGATGAGGACTGTGCAGTGTCTGGCTATCGTACTGAGCTTGAAAATTGGTATGATGTTTTGTGTAATAGGGAATTTATTTGGATCTGTAAGAAAAGAATTAATATGTAAAATGTTGTATATGATTGAAAAACATTGATTCAGGATCATACTGGAGGAGAGAGAAAACAAGTGAAATTCCAACCAGTTTCTCTGAAAAGTTTAATAATGCTAGTCATTTTAATTTTTGTATAGCGATTTTAACAATGAACATTGTCTCAAAACAGCTTTACACTGATAACGTGGCAATTAAGAATGAAAAAGATGTTCTGTAAAAGTGTAAGTTTGTCCCTGATGAACAAGCCGGTGGTGACTGTGGCAAGACTGTGGCAAAACTTCCTAAGATGGCATAAGGAAGAAACCTTGAGAGGAACCAGACTCAAGAGGGAACCCATCCTCATAATGATGATGATGATTGTTTTTTTTTTTTTTTTTATTATGATTATAATGATGATTATTATCATTAGTATTACTGATATTTGTGACACGCATTATGATCTTATGATTCATATTTTAACTTTTATGAAGAATTTTAACCTTTTTAAATCAGACTTTATATAATTCTACTATAAATGTTCAAGATTTTGCCTTAAATTAAAGTGTCAATGAATCTAAAAACAATAAATATGTGTCGCTATGAATGACCCTGTCAGAGATTATTTTAGTTTAAAGAAGAACTGTTGTTAATGCGAGTACATCACAACAAAACACTAAAGATAAGAATATTAATATTAAAAACCCTATATTGGGAATTTCTATCTAGCTGCCAGCATTCCGTTACGTGGCAAGCAGGGGTTTTACTAAAGTTCTATTTAGCCAATTTTCATGCATAACTTTGCTACATACGGATTATCACCCAGGGAACCATCCAAAGGAAGGATACAATTACTTTACAAAAAAAAAAAAATCTACTTTCCATGAACTCATTTCCAAGTTACTAAAAAAATTTTGTCAGCAAGAACATGAAAAAACAGCCACTAAGAAAATATGCAAACTTTTTTTGAGAATAAACAGCAAATGCCAGAACTACACAATGCCCAGATAATTCTCATTTTAGAGGTTACAAACTACATGAAAAGAATTGTACTTTTAAACAATGCTTACAGCAAAAACTCAAAAAATGCTCCAAACTCCACTGGCAGTGAATGGATTACATAAATAAAAGTTTTTTGTAACCACAGTGGATCATCTGTCTCCATCCTACCCTGTCCTCCATATCTGCCTCTTTCAAACCAACTACCTGCTTGTCTTCCCTTACCACACCCATAAACCTCCTCCTTGGTCAATCCCTTTTCCTCCTTCTTGGTGGTTCCATCCTCAGATTTCTTCAACCGATATACCCCATGTCCTTCCTCTGCACATGTCCAAACCATCTCAATCTCACCTCCCTCACCTTGTCTCCAAAACGTCCTACATGCGCTGTCCCTCTAATAAACTGATTCTACCTCCTGTCTTTTACTCAATGCCACTGTCTCTAAACCATACAACATCTAAGGTCTCACCACAGTTTTATAAACATTACCTTTTACACTCACACTCTTCTCCACCCACTCCACCCTGCCTACACTCTTTTCTTCACTTCTCTAACACACTCTTCATTACTTTGCACTGTTGACCCCAGGTACCTGAACTCCTCCACCTTTTCCACCTCTTCTCCCTGCAACCGCACCCCTCCACTGCCCACCCTCCCATGCACACACTTGCACAACCCCAAATAAACAGAAAAATATTAGGACAATGTGCCAAATGTAAATAAAAAGCAAAATGTAACAATTGCAAATCTCATAAAGTCATCTTCTATTCATAATAAAATAAAAATATATCAAATATTTAAACTGAAAATATTAAAAATTTTAAGAAAAAAATAGATCGTTTTGAACTTGCTGGCTTCAACAAGTTTTATAAAAAAAAGTTAAGAACTGAAAAGAATATAGAAGAATATATACGCGAATATAGTATGGTTTAAAGAGTGTGCTTTCTCCTCTGCAGAGAACCACCTTCTTGAGCATAGTGTGGGACTCGACCGTGTTGTGGGCACAATTGTCTCCTGCCCGGATCAAAGTCATCCTCACGGCAGTCAAGTGAGTAAAAGAAGGCCAGTTCCAGAGGCTGGGTCTCATGAAAGCAGTGCTTAATGTGATCCCACTTGGCCTTCTCCATTTGTGACCCCTCTAGTGGTGGCTTAGAGACATAGGGCTCTCCAAGAAGAGCAATCCACTCTGTATATTCAAGGTCTCGTGGCAAGCCCTTCAAGCCCTGAGAGAGCACCACGTGTTGGTCCGTACAGACAATACGTTGGTGGTCTCATACATTAACCACCAGTGGGGGCCTCTGGTCTCACAGGCTGGTGTGGCAGATCCTACTGTGGTCCCAGGAAAAAAAAACTCATCTCATTGAGAGCAGTTTATATCCCACGCCATTTAAATTGGAGAGCAGACGCCCTTTTGAGGCAAGGGCCGAGGCCTGGGTAATGGAGGCTCCACCTCGAGGTGATGGAGCAGATATGTCAGAGATATTACAGAGTTTAAGTGGATCTGTTTGCTACTCTGGAGACGCCATGGTGCAGACGTTTGTACGCCTTTTCTCCTACCGGGCTGCTCCCGAAAATTCTGGAAATAATCAGCCAGAAATGAGCCCGGTCTGCCCGTCTCTGTTGGCCAGGCAGATCGTGGTTCACGGACCTGCTGTCCCTTCTTGAGGGACCTAATTGGGATATTCCTCCCAGGAGGAATTTCCCAATTCTCTTCTCTCACAGGCAGGGGCATCCCTGATTCACCCCCGCCCAGTCAACTGCCCGGTTGGTTTAGTTTTGGAGTTTTTGCAGAAACAGGATTTGCTCCATCAACCCTAAAGGTTTATGTGTCTGCTTTTATGGCTTATTCCTTCGAGCCCTTGGCCGAAGTGGCTCTTAGGTATTTGTCGGTCAAAACCGCCTTTTTTCTGGCAATTTCCTTCCTTAAGAAGGTCGGGACCTACAGGCTCTTTCCATGGCCCCTAAACCTGTGCAAGCACTGAACACATATATCCACAGGTCATGTCCATGGAGGAAGTTGGAGCAGCTGTTTGTCTCATAGGAAAGGTTTTCTGGCCAATAAGCACTTAGTAGATGGATTGTAAATGCCATTTCTTCGTGTCATGAGTTCTCTGGTATTCCCTTCGGAGTCAAGGCTCATTCCACCTGGGGTATGCCGGCCTCTACAGCCTGGTCAGCTGTTTCTCTCCAGGACATTTGTAACACTGCGAGCTGGTCCACCCCTTTGACATTTGTCAGGTTCTATGACCTTGACATCAGAGCCACTCCCGGCTCCTCTGTTCTGCATGCTGGTTGTGCTCAGACACGCTAGGCAGTGATTGGTTAGTATGGCATGATTGGACAGTCGTTCCCAAATCGTTTTGACGTAGATCGAGTTTCTGAAAAGGAATGTTACTAGGTTACATATGTAACCCTAGTTCCCTGAGGGAATGAGACGCTGCGTCAACAGGCTATACTCCCCGCATCCCTGCAGCGCTTACCTTCCCCTTTTACAGAAGCTAATGTTGCTACCATCGCTCACCCATTTTGTAGCTTCCTTGTTTATGCGCCATCCCGCTAATGACATCAGGACTTGCCTAGTGGCTTGGTTTCACACGTAAATAAGAGCAGAAACAACGCAAGGCATTCCCAAGGCCTTTCTATGCAGCGTCTTGTTCCCTCAGGGTTACATACGTAACCTAGTGAGGTTTCCAAAATAAAAAAAATTCAAATCATGACTGTCTTAAGTTAAACTTTAATTAAATAATATAAGACCTTAATGCTTAAAGTCTTTTAAGATTTCTTTATAGCCTCCAGTTGTGGCTGAGTGATGACTCTTAACCACAATATATAATTTTAGTTCAGTTTATCTGATTTATTTATACCTGTGGGGAAAGTACATTTGCAGCATACTCACACATTTAACAATTTCACAGTTGGCAGTTTTACTTATTGGATATTTACAATACCTTCAGCAATATTGTATGTATATATATATATATACAGGGAGTGCAGAATTATTAGGCAAGTTGTATTTTTGAGGATTAATTTTATTTGAGGATTTAACACAAAGCTGGAGGCACTCAATTGTACAGGACGTCTTTAGATTAGAAACCCAAACATGTTCCAGGATGGCACTGCCCCTGTGCACAAAGTAAGCTCCTTGATGATCTGGTTTACATCCTTTGGAGAGGAAGATCTTGAGTGGTGCGCTATAGAGCTCTGATCTCATTCCTACTGAACACATTTGGGATGAATATGAACGCTGACTGCACCCCAGGTCTCCTCACCTACATCACTACCTGCCTTTTATAATACCCTTGTGGCTGATGAACACAAATATCCATAAACACACTCCAAAATCAAGTGAAACATCTTCTCAGAAGAGTGGAGGGAATTATAAGAGCATATTGGTACTAAATGTGGAATGCAATGTTCAAAAATCACATACCATCTTTATGACCAGGTGACCCAATACTTTTGCAATATAGTGTGTGTGTGTGTGTGTGTGTGTGTGTGTGTGTGTGTGTGTGTGTGTGTGTGTGTGTGTGTGTGTAAAATTTTTACACAACAAATTTGTACATTTTTATTATTATTATTTAAGCCATAACTCATCCTCCCACACACACTATAAACACACACACCATAAAACCCCATAAAAACAATTTCCTACAATCTCTCCGTAAGAGACCAGATAATTTGCTATATAAATTAATTAGTTATTAGTAGTATAACTGCGGTAAAGCAGGGGATTACTGTACATATATAAAAGTAGAAAACACTTAAAAGGGAGACATCCAGAACATAGGGATATTTAATTCATAAACATCATCCCACAACTTACTAAATCAGTAACTTAATTACTGATCCATAGAATCAATCTTTACCATCATTAGACCATCCAGGCCCACACCCGTCAACAGAATCTACTACCAGACCATTATATATATAATGTTGTCCAGTCAGTCAGTGACCTGACCCCAGAAAGTCTAAAACCCACACTGTCATTTTGCTAGGTTTAATCAGTAAACAAAAGTTGACATAAAAAAGAGAAGGAAAGAAAATTACATTTACAGAAATACAAATAAAATATTAATCCAGTAAAAGTAAAAGTGCTTCCCAAGTATTTGCCCTCAAATGTAACTAAGAATCCAAACTACTATGATTTATTATGTGTATAATGTTCATATTATTAATTTTCTCACAAGATTCTTTACTTAATCAACTCAGTTTATGTAAAAAGACTCTGTGACTCTCAGCACACTGAACTATTAATAGAATGATATTAATGACTCAAACACTGATTTCTATTACAATGATCATGAACCAAAAACCTTCTTTTCAACTAGTCAAGTCAAGTTTATTTCTATTGCGCTTTTCACAACAGACATTGTCTCAACACAGCTTTACAGAATTCAAGAGAAAGGAAAGAAAGGAAAGAAAAACTCCCTTAGATGATACGAGAAAGAAACCTTGAGAGGAACCAGACTCAAAAGCAGAACCTCATCCTCATCTGGGTGACATCAAGAGTGTGACTATAGTCTTTAAACAATACAGAACACTGGAGAGTGAGAACTAACATGAGCACTGGAGTGTGTGATTATAAGTTATGTTCTTTCTACAGTCTTTTACAGTCATTATGGTTATAAAACTGGGAGTTACTCAGCAACTCATAAAATAGCTCAACATTTGTGATCATTAGAGATCCAACACCAGCTTCTCCATGCCAGAACCTTTAAACACTCCAGAAGTCCCAATGTCCAAACCCCACACATGTAGTCGGATCCAGCTGGCACTGGTACGTCTCTGGGTGGAAGTTTGTGAGTTCCGCATTAATTTCTTTAAAGGTCCATAATCTTCATGAGGTGGGACGTGACTGGAGCTGGCAAACCTCAGGATGCCTCGTGATGGGGAGAGAAAGAGAAGCAGTGGAGAGGAATTAGCGTAGCTGCTGTTCATGATATTAACAGCACAAGTTGATAATGTGCAACTACTTAAAAAAACATCTGCAAATAAGGCCACAGGTGTTGTGGTGAGTTCAAGTCAACAGTTTCTTTTATTATTTATTCATCTCTAAATGTTCTGCTTTTGATAATGTGATAAGTAAATACCACAGTTCAAAACAGAATGAGCACTTAACCCTGATTGGTGGCTTGCTGCGTGTTTGACCAGTTAAAATTTTATCCTCAGAAATAAAAAAAATGTAGCTGAGCAAAATGTTAAAAGATATTTGACTTTAAAATGTCATGAAGTTAAAGTGAAAGTCTCTGGAACTAAAAATCCTTCAATAAAGTACAGATGCTTTAAATATGATACTTACATTCAGTAACGAATTGCATTTACTTCATTACTGTGCATCACTGTTATAAAAAAGATTTGGGAATGTGGGTTTTAACCTGCACAATACTAAAAAATGAATTACAGCAGCTAGGCTACATGCTCTGGTGGAAACACCTACATAGTGATATCAATGACAGAGAATGTTGCAGTATCGTGTCTACTGAGACTCTAAAGAGGATAAGCATCGATATGGGCATCTAAAAATGGTGTGGCATGTGTTGTATACTTCCTGTCCTGAGTCTTTTTTTATAGGAAATCACACCACAAACTGTGGGTTAGACAGACTAACAGTGAGATCAGTTTGATTGTGAGAAAGGAGAAGCAGACCTGGTGATCATAAAAAGCAAACAGTAACAGATAAAAAGACGTAGTGGAACATTTGAATTGAATTAAAACAAATTAAGAGGAATAAACTGAGACAAACACTGAATGTGTTTCATACCACTTATGTAGTAAGATTATACAATACTATACAACATTGTTTTATTACTCAGATATTTTGATAGATTTCACATTTGTTTCATTATCCTTCTATAAGAACATCCATATGGGTGAGAACAACTGAAACACAGTTTAATTTAAACCAATTCAGATTGTAAGGATGGTCAGATCCCTCCATGCTCCCAGACCCCAAAAACTGCTGTGCAACAAAACAATACACTTTCTAATCTAAGGAGAGGATCTCTTTAATCTGAGCAGAGAAAGCCATCTGTTCAGATGCCCAGTCACCCATCCTTAAGCTCTCTATTTCCCACCTTGGGAGATGGCCTGGTCATGGAAAGGTGACTTAGTTCCCGGAATTCAAACTACTACACTTGCATAATGTACCAATTACATTGGTGGAATGTATTAAGCTTACCTCCATATGTTTGGTATCAATTTAAAGGTCTCTTGTGATTTGGAAAATGATTTTAATCCCAGATCAGTAGAACAGACTTTATCAGGTGTCGTTTTTTTTTTTTTTTTTGCATAATGTACCAATTACATTGGTGGAATGTATTAAGCTTACCTCCATATGTTTGGTATCAATTTAAAGGTCTCGGTGTTATTGGAAAATGATTTTAATCCCAGATCAGTAGAACAGACTTTATCAGGTGTCGTTTTTTTTTTTTTTTTTTTTTTGGTCAAATCCTGTCCCAAGAAAGGGTTTTATCACTTTGAATTTACGAGTGTTTATGATAGTTTGGGTATTTAAGGAAAGTTGGCAAAACATTCCAGGAAGCATTCCGTAGTCAGAACTTTCCACACAGTCTCTGTGTGTCTCCAGGTATATCTCTTTAACAATTATTTTGTAAATTGCATTTCTAAACCATTTGGTTTTATGCTGATCATGTTTTTTCTTCTATTATTTGTTTTAGATTTGGCATTTGTTTATTGATTATTGCCTGGCAAATAAATGTAAAATTCTTGATTGACTCTAAAATTTCCTGAAATCATTTATATTTAGTTGATAATGTAGCCTGGTGTTACCGCAAATCCAAGACTGTGATAGTACTAACTGAAGGCTCATGAACTCCTGGAGCATAGAGCATCTGGAACCTTCTGATTTCTGATTATCACTGACTTAGCAAGTTATAACTAAGTGGCTGAATACATTATTCTTTATGCGAGAACAAGCATTGAGCAGCTACTTAAAGAATATTAGTTTACTGTTATATCCTCTGACTAAAATTCGGACAGGCCAATGTGCCCCCGTGAGCAGGTATCGTTAGCCGAGCACGAGGCTCTAAGCGACTCTGGGTGCATAATGAATGATTATTTGAAAAGAAGGAATGTTTAGAATAATTTATTTAAATTAAAGAAGAAATACAACCAATGAGGTGATCAGCTTGAATTAGAGATATTCAAGTTTAATCTTTATCATAAATTGGAGTAAGAATTAAAGAGTAAGATGTAGCTGAGTAATGACTCATAACCACAGTATTTAGTTTTACTCAGTAGAAAATGTGTTCCCTTTTGATTTTGGTTGCTCTTAAAGCTTCTTCCTCAAAACATTTCTATATATTGCTCCAAGCTTAGAGGTTATTTTCTCTAGACATTTTTTTTCACACATCACACTTTTGTCTTATCCACTCTGCTTTGGCTTTCAATCAAATCTTACACTTATTATAAAATACTACTAATGATGAAATACTACTAAAGCACTGAATGGTCTCAAACTTCAGTAGCTAAGTGAATATTTTTATGATTAGGATCCACAATGCCTGATTCTATCACAAGGGCAGGCTAGTTTTTGTTACCTTATATAGTGAAGACTGCAGAAGGGGCTGTTTTCTTTTAGAATGCCTCACCATTATGAAACAGCTTTGCAATTACTGTTTAAGACGTCAACACAGTCTATTTTCCATTTCCATTTGTTTTATCAACGGAACAGATTTGGAGTAATCATGGTGTTAGATTGTTTTAATGAAATGTCAGCTCCCCACGTATAATCAAGTTTCCTGATGGTGGTGTGGCAAGCCATCTTCTATCCCAAAGCTTCCTTTTCTCTGCAATTTCATAATCAAAGAGCATAATTACTCCCCACTACCTGCATTGAAATTTAGCAGTTCTGCAGAGAAGTTCATTCGGCAGTGGGAGAAAACCCGATGCAGACCAGACGGTGATAGGTGTAAGTATTCCTATCTTGTTTCTTCTTCTACCAGCTGCTCCTCTTAGGGATCACCAAAGTGAATCATCTGTCTCCATACCACCCTGTCCTTTACATTTGCCTCCTGCAAACCAATCACCTGCATGTCTTCTCTAACCACATCCATTAACCTCCTACATGGTCTTCCTATTTTCATCCTGCCTGGCGGGTACATCCTGAGCATTCTTCCATAGATATCCCCCTTTTTTATTGGGCCTCTCTCACCTTGTCTTCAAAACATAATACCTGCATGGTATTCATACCTGCATCTTTCTAATAAACTTGTTTCTAATCCTGTCCATTGTTGTCACTCCCGATGAATATCTCAACATCTTCAGCTCTGCTACCTCCAGCTTCACCTCCTGTCTTTTACTCAATAAACCATACAACATCTCAGGTCTCACCACAGTCCTATAAACTTTCCCTTTCATTCATACAGATACTTTTCCATCACAAATCACTCCTGTCACTCTTCTCCACTCACTCCACCCTACCTGCACTCTTTTCTTTACTTCTCTAACACACTCTCCATTAATTTGCATTGTTGAACCCAGCTACCTGAACTCCTCCACCTTCTCCACCTCTTCTCTTTGCAACCGCACCCCTCCACTCTGTCTTACTCCTACTGACTTTCAATCCCCTTCTCTCCAGCATGTACCTCCACCCCTCCAGGCCTGTTTCAATCTGCTCCCTACTCCACCATAGTCCAAGACTCCTGTGTGACCTTGCCCATCAAACTGTCTATCACCACTGCAAACAGGAAAGGGCTCAGAGCAGATCCTTGATAAAAAATTTAGTTTTGAATTCATTTAGGTTATTTTTTTATTTTTTATTTGATATTCCCTATTTAGTTTTTAGTTTTTGATTTTTCTCATCACTCTTCCTGATCTCTCTATCCCGGCTGGCACAATCCATCAAGCCATTGAACTGATCAGACTTCTTTGTGGATCTAATGGGAACTATTGGTAACTTTCTTTATTTAAATAATTATATTACTTAGAGAATAATCTTCTGTTACCAAATACAAGACACAACAATACAACCCGTCTGTGAAGAAACAACAACTGGCTGAAAATCAAAATGTGTTCTACTGTCGGTTTGAACAGCCTAGCCTACCACCCACCCCCTCTGATCTGAACTTCACACCTTCACCTTCCCCCCTGCAACCACCCTTCCTGCCTCCCCCTGCTATATGTAGAGGATGTGAAATGAGTCGTCAAAAGACACAAAACTACAACCCAATCTCCAAGATCTTTTAGTATAAGAAAATCTTGTGGGACCCCAAACACCCAGCCCACTCTCTCTTCAAACTGTTGCCTTCCGGTCAGCACAACAAAGCACCAACTACCAGAACGTTTTTTTTTTCCCCACAGGCTATACCAGGGATGGGCAAACCTTTTGACTCACGGGCCACAATGGGTTATAAAATTTGACAGAGGGGCCGGGCCAGGATATATCACCCAATTTTATTTCCTCATGCCGGACCATCTTAAAAAGCATTTCACTGCATGTTGTACCCTGTATGTATGTGTATGTGACAAATAAAATTAGATTTGATTTGATATATATAAATTACATTAGATATTTGGCCTGTAACATGTAGCAAAGCATGAATATGCAAGGTTCATTGTACACATTGTTTTGATGAACTGACGATCCTGAAGTCCCAGTGCACGTATAAAGTTGACAAGATTTACGACTGGATTCACAGCATGATTAAGCTGCAATATAGACTTGCAAAGCGATTCCAAAGGTGTTTAGGGTTTTCCTCTTTCACTTTATCCTGGATTCTTTTCACCAGCCCAACGTATTTTCAGTTAAATTTGGTGATCCATCCGTCGCGACATTGGCAAGTTTACTCCAAGGTAGCTTATGTCTCTCGATGGCAGCAGACACCGTGTTATATAAATCCTCTCCCCGAGTGGTTCCCTTCAGGGACTCCATGCTCAAAAACTCTTCTGTTATCTCAAAACTATTAATAAACCCTTTGGATGAAAATCAGGATCTGAGCAGTGTCTTTTAAGTCGTTGCTTTCATCCAGTGCTAGTGAATATAACCTCAGCGTTTTTGTTTATTTGGCTGGCTATATCTTCGTCAAATAGTTCCACACAGTGAGTCACAGTTCTGTGTGACAAACTGATTTTTTTCAAACTTGCTTTGGCTTTTGAGTCGCAGCCGCCCGTTCCTGCATTGACTGATTGCTAGCATAGTTGGCATGCTTCGTAGCAAAGTGACGGCTGATATTGTACTCTTTGAAAACCGCAAGAGTTCATTGGCATATTAGGCATACAGCCTTTGATTGGACTTCAGTGAAAAAAATATTTTGTTATCCACTCCGTATTAAACACTCAGCGCTCACTATTCACTTTTCTTTTCTTTGATAAGCTCATTTTTGCAAAAGGGCTCATAAAATTGTAACGTTCCGTGGCCCGGATTAATAAGCCCAACAGCCCGTATGTGGCCCAGGGGCCGTAGTTATTTGTCTGGGCTATACTTAGCATGAACAATTAAAATATTCATAATTACACATTCTACATTATACCTGACATTTATACATGAAATCCAATGGTCAATTTGTAAACTGCACACTTGTAAATAACATATGTACATTTATTAAAACAATAGTTTTACTTCTGTATATAGTTCATTATTTAATTGTCTGCTTTACTATTCTGTTACATTATGTCTGTACTTTCTCCTGCACTGGAAGCTCCTGACGCCAAGTCAAATTCCTTTTGAGTGTAAACTTGCTTGGTAATAAAGCTATTTCTGATTCTGTTCCTTCTAATGTTTATGTGCTTCATTACTACCTTTTATTACTGAAACTATTAAATTTCTTTAACTATGTAATGGCCTATGCATATGTGACCTCATACATTTGTCTTTGCTATTCTTTCCTGATGACTTTAACTGAGATCTCTTTTTTCCTTTCAGCTGTCAGGACATTTTGGCCTCACCTGCATTATTAGGCCATGCATTTGGCTGTGGATTTGATGGTTAATACTCAACTCCCATCTTTTCCCAGCTGAATTTTATCTTTCACCCTTATTATAATCCCACCGGTTCTCTCACTATCTCTGGCTTCAGCAAGGACTTTAACTATGACCCCACAAGCCCTACTTATTACAATCCAACCAATCATATCTACTAAGTCAATCATACCTTATGACATATATCCAACAAATATTCTTACTGTACCCTTTACCCTGTGTTTTGTTCTTACTTAACTTAATTGTTACCTAATCCTATGTTGTGTTCTTTTTCCTGACAAATTTTCATTCCCACAAATGTCACTTTGGAATTAGCTTAAAAGGACAAATTTAAATGTGATAATATATTATGGCACTGATGTCCAATTTAGTCACCAAAGGTACATCAAGTCAAGTCAAGTAAAAGGCTTTTATTGTCATTTCTACTATACACAGTGGTACACAGTACACAGTAAAAACAAGAGAACGTTCCTCCAGGACCCTGGTGCTACACTAAACACTTTACATATTTGCCCTTGAAAAGTACAACATTTTTGGTACCAGAATGTACCCATTATTACCTTAATTATTGTAAAAAGCTGCTTTCAGGGGAAAAAAAAACATCTACACAAAATATCAGTGTAAAAGCTTTGACAAATAATGTATGCAAACCAGGAGGAGAGTACACTGAGACTGAAAAGAGAAGTTACATTTATTGGTTATAAAAGAAACCATATTTGTTTATATTAGGTGTCTGTATAGAGCAGGTTCAGACTTTAACTTCCTGTCCTAAACGTAGCTAGAGATTGCTAGAGTAATAGAATTTCCAGCACTGTTGTAGTTCCAGTGTCTTAACAAAGAGATGAGTATTTCAGTTTTTGGAAACGTAGGATTTTCAGCAGACAGAAGGTCGGCTAAATTAGAGGACAGCACAAACTCATATGAAGAGATCTACATGAATGAAGAAACAACAGAAATGCAAGTGACTACCAGCAACAAAGAGACTATGATTTCAGGTTCGGTCACACACACTCACATTTACATCATTTACATTTAAAATCTTACTACATCCTGTGTAGATATTACATCCATTATAAATCACTTTCTTTAGAGCCGAACAGCTCAGGATGCAGATGTTACAGACTGGCTGTGGCGAGTCTACTGATTCTGGTCCTTCTCATGCTGGCTGCCATCGCAATGCTTTGGTTCAAGCTGATTACAGAGGGAGACCAGATACAGATCGGGTATAACAACATGACTACACAGATAGACCAGTTACAGACCAGATACGACAATTTGGCAGAAGAATTCCAGAGGAAGACAGAGGAATTCCAGAGAATGAATGGTGAACTACAGAGGAAGACAGAGGAATTTCAGAAGAAGACAGATGAATTTCAAAAGAAGACAGATGAACTCCAGAAGAAGACAGGTGAACTCGAGAGGAAGACTGATGAATTTGTGAGAATGAATGGTGAACTCCAGAGGAAGACAGATGAATTTCAGAGGAAGACAGATGAATTTCAGAGGAAGTTTTTTTTCATATTTATCCTTTTGCTCTGTTAACCTTTGCTTTATAATTTTTTACTGAGTTTTAGAAGTGACATTATTCCATCATTTTTGACTCCAGTTTGAGACAATCAATAAAAAATGTAATGTTTCAAGTTCCAGATCAGAAGAAAGTGCAAATGTATTACTAGACTATGCAATAATATCACAATGTTACTTAAAAAAAATGCGAAAATAATGTTTAATGTTGCATTGTTACAGTTTTTTTTACATTATGTGAAATGTTAGATTCCTTGTTGGTCCCTGTTACTTGTTGGCACACGTTTTGAACAATTGCTTTAATTTGAGTACTGCATTATATCCTGCTGCTTAATCTTTTGACTCTGGAAGCAATTCTAATTCAACAATAAATGTTTGAAAATGAAATGTGTTGACCATTTATTTAAATAAACATGTATCCTATATGCATATGTGTATTTATGGAAATAAATAATCATCTCTTCCATCAGCACTTTTTATGTACCTAAATCTTTTAAACTGCAGTTACAGTATCAACCCCCTAATTAAGAAACCTGACCTTGACCCTGTCAGATGTCCAACTACAGGCCAATATCAAACCTCACCTTTATTTCCAAGATTTTAAAAGTGTCTGGGACAGCAGTTCTGCTCACATCTACTTAGGAATAAAATGTTCAGAATGTATCAGTCAGGATTTCGGCCCCATCATAGCACAGAGACGACACTAGTTAAATTGGTAAATGACCTGTTATTGGCTCTGATCAGGGTTTTGTCTCTTTACTTCTTGTGCTTGACCTTAATGCAGCTTTTCACACCATTGATCATAACTTCCTACTTGCTAGACTAGGAAATGTTGTTGGAATAAAGGGAACAGCTCTCTCCTGGCACAGGTCTTATTTGACTGATTGCTATTAGTTTGTTGATGTAAATGGTGAGTTATCCACACTCTCTGAGGTAAAGTTTGGTGTTCCTCAAGGATCTGTCTTATCTGTAATTTTTTATTTAATTAAGCCATTTATTGATAGGTTTTTCTGAGGTAAAGGAGAAGATCTGGAGGGATCATGGTTATAGAGTGTTTGGTGAACTGGGATATTTGTATGCTGTCGTCCCCTCACTTTCACACGTTCACTCAGGTTGGTTGACGGTGGTGTGGTGGGTCGTCTCTTATCCCAGAGATCCCTCATGTCTAAGTTACTGTCAGGCGCAAAGAACGTACGTGAACCAAAGTGAATACAACAATGGCCTTTTAATGCAAAACAAAAGGGCAAGGCAGAAAGCACGAGAATTAGCACTACACAAGGGTAAACTAAACCTGTAGAAAACTAGGGCAGAGTGAGAACAAATAACACACAGAATCTTGCACGGTAAGTGAAACCAAACGGAGTGGCTTGGGTAGTCCGAAATGTTCATTAGCCTAAGCTGTAGAACGGACGATGTGCTTGTGGATAAATGGGGTCTTTATAGTGTGGTGACTGATTTGGACCAGGTGTGGATGATTAGTAAGTTGGTGAGCTGCTTGGAGTGATTGGAGGGTTTGGCGAGGGTGTGGCTGGTGGATCCCTGACAGTTACCTTCTGGTTCTTCTTTTTTGTTCTGCTGCCCGAGTGAATCTTGCTGGAGTCCACAACTGCACAGTGTCCTTAACTTTTATACATCAATAATTAGATTTAATAATTTATATCTTTTTCTCTCTCTCTCTCTTTCTCTCCATCTCTTTGTCACTTTAAACATGCTCCAGAGGTACTAGTGACCACTTTTCCTGCCCCTTTCCTCTACTCGGATCCTCCCGCTTCGTCTTCTGCCTTTGGATGGTGTTCTCTTTGTTTGGAGGTGACTCTGTGCAGCTGGGGATGTTTCTCATCTACGGCCGTGATGAAATTAAGATGTAACACAGGAGCTTTGAGGAAGACTTCAAGTTAACAGTCTGCTACACTGACTCAGGACAACAGTTTGTATTTGATCATCACTGCACATCAACATGGTTTAACTGTAGTAAAAGGACATTCAGTGCCACCCAGATGAGGATGGATTTCCTCTTGAGTCTGGTTCCTCTCAAGGTTTTTTCCTAATGGCATTTCAGGGAATTTTCGTTGCCATAGTCACCACCAGCATGTTCATTAGGGACAAATTTACACTTATAAAGAACAACCTTATTAATTCTTGCTTATCACATTATCCGTGTAAAGCTAAGGGGATTTTCACCTCCCCTTAACCATCAGGGGCAGAGTTCAAACAGGTGATAACATTTTAGTCAAATGTAAGCTGTGTCTTTCTGGTTCGAAGCTCGTATCTACTGCGATAGCAGCACCTCCAGAAACTCCATGCCTCGACGAAGCTAGAAGCTAGAAGCTAGAAGCTAACTCGGTGTTCTGCTGTACATTGTTGATAGTTTTAATACTTCAGCTGTGACAGGAACATTTTTAAGAGCTCAACACAACATTTTATTATCCGAAGGGAATTATTCCCTACAGTCTTGGTTAGAAGGAGCAGCTGATCGCTGTGAGGAACGTGTCAAGGTCACAGGCAGGTAAAGTTGTCTAGTAATTTGTGCCTGGATGCCCTGCCACATGCACTGGGTGTTTCCCATGTCCTGGAAGTGGCCATGGATTCTCTTTGCGTGTGCGGGCTTTGCATCTCTGATAGCTCGGGACAGTTTGGCTCTTGCTGTTTTTAAGGCTGTCTCTGCTCTAAAGGCGGAGGCTCTAGCTTTTAGTAGTGCAGGCACCTTTACGATCATACGGGGCTTCTGATAGTATTGTGAGTTCATAAATGTAAATGGTGTTGCAGTACAATAGGAATACAAGCACTGAATTTCAATAAAACACCAGTAAAGTAGAAATCCATAAATACAATTTTGTGTATTAAAAATGACGGTAATTACTGGTCTGAGGCAGTTGTTAGTGGATGCTATAAAGCATTTCCGTCTGTATGCTGCTCTCTGAAAAAAAAAGATCATCTTTGTAATTAATGTATATGCAAACCAATAGAAGTGTCTACTGATACTGAAACTGAGAATGGAAGTCACATTTATAGAAAGGTAAACGCAGTGCTTCTGTACAAGGTTAGAATGTATAAGGTGTGAATATACCACAGGATCACACTTAAATTTCCTGTCATGAGAACAGTTTTTTTTTTTCAACAAACTTTATATCTGAGCTGGAGGCTGCAGTGGGGAGTGTAAAGAGCTTCATATGAAACAGATTGTAGTTATATTACAGGGAACGACAGCATTGCTGTAGCTTAAGTGTCTTTAGAAAGAAATGAGTCAATCAGTTTATGGAAACTCAAGATTCTTAGCAGACAGAAGGTCGGCTGATCTAAAGAATGGCACATATGAAGAAATCTACATGAATGAAGATAAAACAAAAATGCAAATGACCACAAGAAAAAAAATGACTTCAGGTACTTTCACGCTCACATTTACACACACACAATTTGACTTGATGCAACTCAAAATATTACTTCATCTTGTGTAGATATTACATACAGTATAAATCACTTTCTTTAGACCCAAACAGCTCAGGATACAGATGTTACAAACTGGCTGTGTATTATCTGGTGATGCTGGTGTTTCTCTTGCTTGTTGCCATCTTGATACTGTGGTTCAAGCTGACAAAAGAGAAAGACCAGTTACAGACCAGTTACAACAACCTGGCTGCTAAGGAGGAACAGTTAATGACCAGTTGCAAAAATGTTAATGAAGAAAGAGACCAGCAGAAGAGGAAAACAGATGAACTCCAGAAAAAGCTTTCTGAACTCAGTATGTGATTATTTGTTAAGAATATTCAGTATATTTACCTAATTAACGCACAAATTCATTCACATTGTCCCTTCCTGGATTCTGCAGATGTTTTATAAGAGTTTATGACATCACCCTAAAAGTTTATTTCTCTTACATAAAATGTTCTTAAAGTGCTCATGATTTAAATCTGTGCTCTGTACAGAGAAAGACTTAAACACACCAGGATGGAGATTCGTCAGCCCCAGTTTTTACTACATCTCTACTGAGAAGAAGAACTGGAATGAGAGCAGACAGGACTGCAAGGGAAAAGGAGCAGACCTGATGATCATAAACAACAAAGAGAAACAGGTCATATAAAAAAATAGATTTTTATATTTTTCCTTATCTGTTTTATAATATTGCATTTCTTTTTTTCTACAATAATAATCATATCATCATATACAATATTACAATTATCATAATTCAGCTAGAACGACAAATTTCACAAAGGAATTCAAAATCAGAGCAACTAAAAATGTTATTTTTTTTCTAAATTAGCTGAACTAATCACTTTCTGTAATGTTCAAAGGGGAACGTTTTCTCATTAAATCAGTTTAATTACGATTATATCAAGCTTATGAAATTGTCACAAAACAGGTCAAAATCAATTTATACATTTTGATCCACAATGTTCAAAACAGATGTGGCAGTACCAAAGATTTATAAAAAAACTTCCCAAGGTGACATAAAGGAGAAACCTTTAAAGGAACCAGACTCATCATGATCAAACCAGACCAGAACAGTCATGAGTCATTTCTCACTCACAACAGAGCACTCTAAAATTAAACACTGCCAAATGTGCTAAAAGAACCTTCAGTACAAGCATTATGCCCATTTATGTATTGATTTGTTTTCAGTTTAAATGCAGGTATGTAATGAACTGAAAGCTATTCAGAGAAGATCATCCAAACATCCAAGTTTACCAAAACACCTGATACCCAGGAACTTTCTGGGTCTCCCCTTTTATCTAACAAAAGTTAATAAAGGCTTCAGTAAACAAACTGAACCTAGACTTATATACTGAGACTGTACCTGAGTCCCAGACACTAATCACAGTGAACTTGCATGTTTTGATAGAATGAGGCTCAGTGGACCATGAAGAAATATCTTTGCTTATGTATTGTGGCAGGAGATCATTCATTCAGTAATTTTTCTCATAGATGCAAAATAGTGTATATAAGATAAGAGTGATGTGGTAATTTCTCCTTGTTTTTATAAGACCTCATCTGCTGGATTGTTGAGTAACTGGAGCTTGTTTATGCATCTACTAAAGCATCCAACCAGTACGGCATTACAGTAGTCCAACCAAGAAGCAATAAATCCTGATTAAATAAAGTAATACTCAGTAACGTTTTAGCTAAATAGTTTAAATCTATATCTGATTTTCCTCTGAAGATGCTTTGTGATGTGGTCCACTGATAAAAGAGATCATAAAAGATCAATTAGAAGGAATAAAGGCCTTGAAAACGAATGTTTGAAACACAGGTAAATTTGTTCCAGTGAACATAATAAACTTGAATAACTAACTCCGAGTTCCTAATGAAGGATTGCATATTTAATTTGAAATAAATAGTCAATTTTATTTACATTAACAACCGGAGATTTTTCTTCAAATTGCATTGTTTCATGATTCATAAAATGGACCACATAAATTATTTTCCTCTGCCAACCTCCAGTTCATGCTGGATGTTTTTAAGTTAGCACTGTTCCCCTGTACTCATCTTTAATACTGGCGGCTTATTCCAAAATGAGTGAATTTACTAGAATGTCTAATCGGTTGTTATTCCTCACAGGAATTGGTTGTTGGGTGGAAAATAAGTGAAGGTGCTTGGATTGGTGCCAGTGACAGAGACACTGAGGGAGTCTGGAAATGGGTAGACGGTTCTGCACTCACTCATAAGTAAGAATGAATTTGGTGAATTTCACATTTTTATTGGAAGCTTTAGCTCTGCAAGCTTTAGCTCTCAAGTTTTGCACATGATAAATGACACATTTTTACTTCAACATAATTTTTTACCGGCTCTCTGTCCTTCTTCACTTAAAAGATGAGCATTAGAACAATGTCCAGTCTTTTATATTAGTTTATTCTATTTATATTTGGTTATAGTCCAAATCCACCTTCATGGTTCTAGAGTTTAACTCTCCACAGTAACCTTAAGAATCTTTAGGCTATTCATGTGGAAACATTTTCAGCTCCACCAAGTGGAGAACAAAAGAGAACATATTCCAAAGGTATAGATATCAGTAGAGTGAACTTAGCAGGTCCAGAAAGAAGAAAAGAACAGGATGAATTGTATTTCAGGAGCATGGTATTCTTTACTGAGATAAAGAGAGAGAGAGAGAGATAGAGAGAGAGGGGGAGGGGGTCAAGGCTAAACTGGGGTCAAGGTAGTGTGCACTTTCTCCTTCTGCACATGAGACCTCTTCAGTGATGGCTCAGGACCCAAGTGTTCTCTCGGAGGCTCAACCCACTCCATACAATCTCCCAATGCTGGGAGTTCCTGGTTGTTGCATATCGCTTATGACAGATGGTTTCCTAACAGGTTGGTGGGCGGGTCATGAGTGGCCACTCTGCCCAATTTCTTTGTGGAGGGCCCCATCTGCTGTGACACATCAACTGCCTGGAGCGGCTGCCTGTGCTTCAAGCTCTGAAGCATTTCCTATTAGACCTCAGAGGCCACCATGTGTAAAACTACATTAAATAAAACCATACTACCAACAAAATTAAATTGAAGACCAATTCTCTTCTTTCAGGTTCTTTTATGGAGGTGAACCTGACAATTTGGGGAACGAGGACTGTGTCGTGTCTGACCATGTGGCTTGGCATGATGTTTCCTGTGGAAAGCAGTATGCTTGGATCTGTGAGAAGAGGATTAACATCTAAAATGTTGCATGAGTGAAAATCACAAACTGATTTAGGATTATATTATTTTCCTACTTTGATCTATAAAATAGTTATTATTATTATTATTATTATTATTATTATTATTATTATTATTATTATTGTGATTTGTGGTGAGTGTAGTGAGCAGGTGGAGAAGATCCTGGAGAGGTGGAGGTACACGCTGGAGAGAGGGAAAATGAAAGTCAGTAGGAGTAAGACAGAGTACATGCGTGTAAATGGCAAAAAAGAGGGAGGGCAGTGGAGGGGTGCGGTTACAGGGAGAAGAGGTGGAGAAGGTGGAGGAGTTCAGGTACCTGGGGTCAACAGTGCAAAGTGATGGAGAGTGTGTTAGAGAAGTGAAGAAAAGAGTGCAGGCAGAGTGGATTGGGTGGAGAAGAGTGATAGCAGGAGTGATTTGTGATAGAAGAGTATCTGTGAGAGTGAAAGGGAAAGTTTATAGGACTGTGGTGAGACCTGAGATGTTGTATGGATTAGAGACAGTGGCATTGAGTAAAAGACAGGAGGTGGAGCTGGAGGTAGCAGAGCTGAAGAATTTTGTGTAGAATTTTGTGTAGAATTTGTGTTTGGGATCAATGTATGAATTTGTTAAGAGTCTAGAAATGAAATGAAATAAACATTAGCTATCAGTGAATGAGCTTTGTGGTAAAATTTATTTTCATTAAAAAAATAATATTTCTAGGAGAGTTTAACACTAAAAATGTTATTGTTAGGAAAACCCTCCTTTTATAGTCACCTGCAAAATGATTTTAATCCATAAAATCAATCCACTACCAGCTTTATGAATACTGTATAATGTATACATGTAATAAATCCTATATTTATAGTTTTTAAGGAATTCTAAATGTTTTTCATACAAGCCTTTAAACATAGGCTTTAACAGTGGTAGTCAATCCACCACAGCACTGTATAAAACATTTAATTACATTTACAGAATTAGATTTTAAACATTGGACACGTAAAAGATTTCACCAGTGTTGTGCTCGTTACTAAAAAATAGTAATTAGTTACAGTTACTCGTTACTTCATTCAAAAAGTAACTCAATTACTTTGTTGATTATTTTCACCAAAATGTAATGCGTTACTGTTAAAAGTAACTTTCTAGTTACTTTTTTAAAGAACCTTATTTAATGTTCCCATTAATGCCCTTTTTTGTGTTATGGTGTATACAAACACAATACTGACTTAAACACAAAGGTATTTTTAAACACTATTTTATTAAAGTCAAACCAACACAAACTGAATATATCACAAGGATTTCTGAAATAAAGAACAAAACAAGCTGAATAATATAATTACAATCAAGTGGCTTCTGCTGTTGTGTTGAGCTCTTAAAAATGTTCCTTTCACAGCTGAAGTATTAAAACTATCAACAATGTAGAACAGAACACCGGGTTAGCTTCAAGCTACTAGCTTCGTCGATGCGTGGAGTTTCTGGAGGTGCTGCTATCGCAGTAGATACGAGCTTCGAATCAGAAAGACACAGCTTACATTAGACTAAAATGTTTTGTGTCTTTATGCTCAACTATATAATGAGCATATTTCCACTTTGAGAAACTCGTCTTGCTCTCGCCTCGACTCGCCGCACAGACCTGAATAAACGGAGACACGCCTACAACGTGTCTTCTTCGTGTTTACAGTGGTTCATCCACCAATCCTACAATGCGTCTCTGCTGTAAACAGGTTAGACTGTAGTCTACACTTCAGCCTAAATTAATTAATTATTTTTTTTACGCACCATAAGGTAACGGTAACTTTACTTTATTTAAAAAAGTAACGCGTTACAGTATTAGGTATTGTCAAAGGTAACACCATTACAGTAACACTGGCTTTGGAAATGTGTGCCGGGCAAAATGTTGGTGTAGAAAATTATTGTTGATCCTGATTTAGTTTATTTGGGTTTTTAAATGCTCTACGTTTTTTTTTTTTTGCATTGGTTTCCTCTTTCTATTTCTACAGTTTCTTCTCAACTGTCCAAATACATGCAGATAGGAAGATAAAATGTGATGTGTGTGCATATGTCAATGTGAAAATATCTTCAAAGAAGTCTATGTAAGCTGCTGCTGGGAAAAAAAGATATAACCATTTGCATACTAATATAAATGCTAAAGCTTTGACAGATAATTTATGCAGACCTGCTGGAGTACAGTGTCTACTGAAACTCTGAAGGGTTCTGAAGGAGGTGTGGGAAGCTTTCAACAAAGAATAGGAGTGTCTTAATTAAGGCCTAATTGATAGAATGCTGCAAATATCGTTGTTCTTCTGGAAAGTTCTTCTCTCTCCACAGAGAAACACTGGAGCTCTTTCAATGTGACCAACGGTTTCTTGGACACCTTTTTTTGTGAAGAAGAAATTTGCAAAGATTTTGACAAAATTCATTCACATTGTAATTATGGAATACTGTTTGTGGAATTTTAAGGAGAAATTATTAATGTAATCTATTTTGGAATAAGGCTGTAACATAGCAGTCTCTGAGTGAACTTCTGTACCAGGATGATCCTCCACGCCTACTTAGATCAACAGGTGCAGGCTATTTGTTGGTACCTCAAATAATGAAGACTCCAGCAGGGGGCAGATATTTCTGTTAAAAACCCCACAGTTATGGAACAACCTTCCAATCAGTGTTCAGGACTCAGACACAGTCTCAGTGTTCAAGTGGAGGCTGAAAACATATTTATTTAGTCTTTTATCAGTAGATGTTTTTGGGGTAAAGGAGCAGATCTGGGTTAGATATGTGTTACCTTCTGGTTTGTCCTTTTAGTTCTGCTGCCATAGTGAGACTTGCAGGAGTCTCAAATTCACAGTGTTGTTAACTTTTATACAACAAAAAGACATATAACATTCTTCTCTTTCTGTCATCGCTCGTCTCTCTCTCTCTCTCTGTCTCTCTCTCTCTCTCTCTCTCTCTCTCTCTCCCCCACTCTCTCTCCCACTCTCTCGGTCGAGTTAAACATAATCCTGAGGTTTCAATGACCACTGTTCCTGCTCTTCTCCTCTCCTTGGATCTACCCATTTCATCCAGGCCTGCTTCTGGATAGCTGTTACGTGTCTGCTATTTTTTTTCTACTGCTCTCCCCCTCCCCCCTTTTTCTTCAGCACTTTACCGGCTATAGGTGGAGCTACCGGGTAATTGGAATGGAGGAGAAAAAGGACCAATGATGAGCAAGAGCTGACCAGAGGAGGCGGAGCCCTCCATTTAAAAGCAGCTCCGGAATTCTTTGAGGAAGAAAAAAGGGGAGAAAAGAAGGAGAGAGCTAGTTGTTTGCTAGTTGTTTGCTAGTTGTTTGCTAGTTGTTTGCTAGTTGTTTGCTAGTTGTTTGCTAGTTGTTTGCGTTATCCTAGCTCACCTGGTTTAGGAACAGGTAAGAATGTGCGCGCACCTACATTCCACCACGTAGGTTTTTCTATTGTTTAGACACCCTAGTTAGAGGGCAGGTGCCACCCACTGTATTTTTTTGTAAGCTTAGCCCAGAGTAGTCAGCTAGTCTGTTCCTGTCTGTTAGTTAGGTTAAGCTTCCCAAAATACAGCCTAGAGTAGACCCTTTTGTAGAGTTCATTTCTTTGGCACTGTCCATGTTCTTTTGCCAGTGTGAGTCTTGTCTTCTTGACTCTGTAAAGCACGCTTGGGATTTGTTTCTTACCTTACTGCACGTGACCATTAAACACTAACTACTCTAAACTCTGGTCCTGCTTTTTGTTCAAACGGCCTGTAACATCTAAACTGGTTATTGTTCCACACTCCCCTAGGCCTAGCCAATCATTGGAGGCCACTCTGTGCAGCCGGAGACAGTTTCTCATCAACGCTCTGGGTATCCATGAAATTACGGAGTAAGATGAGGAACTCTGAGGACTTGGATTTGGACTGTAGTCAATGTTAACCGTCTGCTACACTGACTCAGGACTACAGTTTGCTTCTCATCACCATCACTGTACCTCAACATCATTTATCTGTTATAAATGAACATTCCACTGACATTCTTCATCCTCATCTAGCCAGATGATGGTTCCCTCTTGAGTCTGGTTCCTCTCAAGGTTTTTTTCTAATGCAATCTTGGGGAGTTTTTCCTTGCCACAGTCGGTTTGTTCGTCAGGGACAAACTTATGCTTATAAAGAACTTATTTACTTTTTATCACCACATTACCTGTGTAAAGAGACAATTTACACTTTGAGACAATGTTCATTGGTAAAAGTGCAATACAAATAAACATGAATTGAATTAAATTGAATTGAATAACAAAATGTGGAAAAAGTGAAGTGCTGTGAATACGTTTTATATGCACTGTATGTGGGCATGCAGGTCGTCTCCATATTTCTTAAAAGCATATAGATTGGTTATTTATAGAATGATGGTGTGATGAATATATAAAAATGTTAAAACAATCAGCATGGGAAACATCTTTTTGGCCCAGGGGTCATCTTTATGACATTTTCTGCTGCCATCCTTCCCTTATTGCCATATGGTAAAGAAGACTTTATTGCTCTTTAACAAAATTGGTTCTTGTCAGCTTGGGGGATTTAATCTTTATCTGAAGATGAAGGTCATGAATGCAAGATGAGAAAAAAAGAAATCCATAGCACACAATTTTAGTTTCTTATTGTGTGTTGAAGTGTGCATGTATGTGCCATTGTGCATCAGTAATATGTCTAGTTTTTTGTTTTGTAAAAACATTTATAGCTGGGATGTAAATATTTAGCCCTAAGGAAAACTTCGTACCCTAGCTGTGTAAAGCCTCCTGTAGCTCAAACTGCTGAAAAAGTTCATGCTGTTAATAATCAACGGGTCACGACTGTTTTGGCAGCAGAAGGGGGACCAACACCATATTAGTCTGGTGGTCATAATGTTATGCCTGATCCTTACTAATGTGCAAGCAGGGTAAAAAAACCTGAATAAGAAACCTTGATAGGTGCTAGAATCATCTGGGTATCACCAGATAGTATCACTACGAGTCACTTTTGATCCACAACTCTAAAACCAGTGCACTAAATCCAAAGGATCCTTAGTACATGCAAGAGGGCCCTTTAATGAGTGCATTAGTTTTTACGTTTTATTCCTAAAGTAGCCAAATCAATTTCAAATGAGGGCTATTTAGATGAGACCATCTACAGCAATCTCATGGCGGTCCTTAAGTTGTCCCCATGGTGCCATTCTCAGCAGCAGTGAGTGCACAAGACTCTAATCAGGAGTAGAGCTTCAAGAAGGATCAGTATGGTCTGAACACAAGCATCTCATTACCCCTTTGTGATGACGCATGTCATCAACAGAACAGTGGAAGATAATACCATGCATATAAATAATTGTACAGAGAGGAAGCATGTGTAAAGGAAACAGCAATGGGCCTTGAACACAGCTTTGTGGAACACCATCATTAACTTTTAATGTCAAAGTAAATGTGGGAATGTACATTTATAGACTTATCTAACTAACTCTAAGCTCTTAGTAATGCAAACGCTTTACTATTTGATTGGGATTTCACCTAAAATATCAGAAATCTGAGCTAAATAGTGTTTTCTTTAAGTATAATAATAATTAGGAAGCTGTTTTTCTCATGTGTTGGTGAGAATAATGGCTTTAAACAGTGTGGTCTAGTGCTACACCATTAACCAGAGCACCTTACATTTATTTTGTTTATACAGCTGAGCAACTATGGGTTAAAGGGCTTTGCTCAGTGGTGGCATTTCGGGGCTGGGATTTGAACTCTTAACTTTTGGATCCAAAGACCAATCACAAATCCACCACCCCATGCAGAAATTGGTGTGTAGTAGGAAGAAAAAAAAGCAAAACCCAGAGTATGTATCACATATATAGAGAGTTTTGAAGAAGAATTTACTGTTTGGACCAATTCATACTGGACAACATGCTGAATCTGATTTCCACTTCACAAATATCTAACATTGGAGTCTATTTCTAAAAGTGGTGAGTTATCTATTATATCTTACATTCAATTCATGTTTATTTGTATTGCAATAAACATTGTCTCAAAGCAGCTTTACACAGATAATGTGGTGATAAAAATTATTAAGATGTTTTTTTATAACTGTAAGTTTATCACTAATAAGTGAGCCGGTGGCGACTGTGGTGAAGGAAAAACTCCCTGAGATGCATAAGGAAGAAACCTTGAGAGGAACCAGACCCAAGAGGGAACCTCATCCTCATCTGGGTTCCACAGAATGTCCATTTATTACAGATAAACGATGTTGAGGTGCAGTGATGATGATCAGAAGCGAATTGTAGTCCTGAGTCAGTGTAGCAGACTGTTGATATTAACTAAAGTCCAAATCCATCCTCAAAACTCCTGTTCTTACTCCCGAATTTCATGGATCCCCAGGGCATTGATAAAAACCTCTCCAGCTGCACAGAGTCTAATCGAAGAGAACATCATCGAGAGGCAGGCCTGGGCGAAGTGGGCAGATCCCAGGAGAGGAGAGGAACAGTGATTACAGGTACCTCAGGAGCATTTTGAACTCGACTGAGAGAGAGAGAGAGAGAGAGAGAGAGAGAGAGAGAGAGAGAGAGAGAGAGAGAAATGGTTGACTATAATGTCTAATGTTAATGCGTGAAAAATAGGTAGAAATGCTTCGATTGGTGCAAATGAGAGATTTAAGCCAGTGGTTATTCTCAAGTGAATCACACACCTTGAAATGTGCAGACAGTTTAATCCCATGACACTGTCCACGTTCTCCTGCTCTTCCGTCTTGTCCCTAAGTGCCTTTACATGCCACCTATTCTCTTACTTTTTAAAAACTTAATAACAAAACCTCATACAATGCAATGCAACCACCATCATTACTGTCCAGCCAACCAGCAACTGTCAGGATCCGAGGAATTCTGTTAGATTTTTACCTTTTATTTATTTTTCCTACCCATGTGTTTTTCTGTTTCCCCACCAGATGTCCCCGTGTCCTCAATAAATTCTAATAGTTCCTCCCTGAGTCCTGTTAGAATTGTGGTATTTAAATTCCCTTGTTGGGTCCCTGTGAGGGATAATGATCGATCTCACGTGGTTCTTGAACCTTTTGCCTTTTCACAGATTTCCAGTGTATGTTCTTGTTTGTTTTTTGCGTTTTTTTTTTTTTTTTTTTTTTTTCTAGCTGTGTAAAGCCTCCTGTAGCTCAAACTGCTGAAAAAGTTCATGCTGTTAATAATCAACGGGTCACGACTGTTTTGGCAGCAGAAGGGGGACCAACACCATATTAGTCTGGTGGTCATAATGTTATGCCTGATCCTTACTAATGTGCAAGCAGGGTAAAAAAACCTGAATAAGAAACCTTGATAGGTGCTAGAATCATCTGGGTATCACCAGATAGTATCACTACGAGTCACTTTTGATCCACAACTCTAAAACCAGTGCACTAAATCCAAAGGATCCTTAGTACATGCAAGAGGGCCCTTTAATGAGTGCATTAGTTTTTACGTTTTATTCCTAAAGTAGCCAAATCAATTTCAAATGAGGGCTATTTAGATGAGACCATCTACAGCAATCTCATGGCGGTCCTTAAGTTGTCCCCATGGTGCCATTCTCAGCAGCAGTGAGTGCACAAGACTCTAATCAGGAGTAGAGCTTCAAGAAGGATCAGTATGGTCTGAACACAAGCATCTCATTACCCCTTTGTGATGACGCATGTCATCAACAGAACAGTGGAAGATAATACCATGCATATAAATAATTGTACAGAGAGGAAGCATGTGTAAAGGAAACAGCAATGGGCCTTGAACACAGCTTTGTGGAACACCATCATTAACTTTTAATGTCAAAGTAAATGTGGGAATGTACATTTATAGACTTATCTAACTAACTCTAAGCTCTTAGTAATGCAAACGCTTTACTATTTGATTGGGATTTCACCTAAAATATCAGAAATCTGAGCTAAATAGTGTTTTCTTTAAGTATAATAATAATTAGGAAGCTGTTTTTCTCATGTGTTGGTGAGAATAATGGCTTTAAACAGTGTGGTCTAGTGCTACACCATTAACCAGAGCACCTTACATTTATTTTGTTTATACAGCTGAGCAACTATGGGTTAAAGGGCTTTGCTCAGTGGTGGCATTTCGGGGCTGGGATTTGAACTCTTAACTTTTGGATCCAAAGACCAATCACAAATCCACCACCCCATGCAGAAATTGGTGTGTAGTAGGAAGAAAAAAAAGCAAAACCCAGAGTATGTATCACATATATAGAGAGTTTTGAAGAAGAATTTACTGTTTGGACCAATTCATACTGGACAACATGCTGAATCTGATTTCCACTTCACAAATATCTAACATTGGAGTCTATTTCTAAAAGTGGTGAGTTATCTATTATATCTTACATTCAATTCATGTTTATTTGTATTGCAATAAACATTGTCTCAAAGCAGCTTTACACAGATAATGTGGTGATAAAAATTAATAAAATGTTTTTTATAACTGTAAGTTTATCACTAATAAATGCTGCTTTGAGACATGCTTATGCTGCTTTGAGACAATGTCTGTTGTGAAAAGCGCTATACAAATAAACTTGACTTGACTTGACTTGACTAATAAGTAAGCAGCTGGAGACTGTGGTGAAGGAAAAACTCCCTGAGATGCATAAGGAAGAAACCTTGAGAGGAACCAGACTCAAGAGGGAACCTCATCCTCATCTGGGTTCCACCGAATGTCCATTTATTACAGATAAACGATGTTGAGGTGCAGTGATGATGATCAGAAGCGAATTGTAGTCCTGAGTCAGTGTAGCAGACTGTTGATATTAACTACAGTCCAAATCCATCCTCAAAGCGCCTGTTCTTACTACCGAATTTCATGGAAACCCAGGGCATTGATAAAAACCTCTCCAGCTGTACAGACTCTAATCGAAGAGAACATCATCGAGAGGCAGGCCTGGGCGAAGTGGGCAGATCCCAGGAGAGTACCTCAGGAGCATTTTGAACTCGACTGAGAGAGAGAGAGAGAGAGAGAGAGAGAGAGAGAGAGAGAGAGAGAGAGAGAGAGAGAGAGAGAGAGAAATGGTTGACTATAATGTCTAATGTTAATGCGTGAAAAATAGGTAGAAATGCTTCGATTGGTGCAAATGAGAGATTTAAGCCAGTGGTTATTCTCAAGTGAATCACACACCTTGAAATGTGCAGACAGTTTAATCCCATGACACTGTCTATGTTCTCCTGCTGTTCTGTCTTGTCCCTAGGTGTGTTTACATGCCACCTATTCTCTTACTTTTTAAAAACTTAATAAAAAAACCTCATACAATGCAATGCAACCACCATCATTACTGTCCAGCCAACCAGCAACTGTCAGGATCCGAGGAATTCTGTTAGATTTTTACCTTTTATTTATTTATTTATTTATTTATTTTTCCTACCCATGTGTTTTTCTGTTTCCCCACCAGATGTCCCCGTGTCCTCAATAAATTCTAATAGTTCCTCCCTGAGTCCTGTTAGAATTGTGGTATTTAAATTCCCTTGTTGGGTCCCTGTGAGGGATAATGATCGATCTCACGTGGTTCTTTAACCTTTTGCCTTTTCACAGATTTCCAGTGTATGTTCTTGTTTGTTTTTTTTTGGTAAGACTTCAAATATTTTTATTCTTTTTACTGAGAGACTTTGTTTAAGATTTTTTTTCCTGAGTTTCTGAGAAGTTTATTTTTCCCTGATGAATTGTGGACTTTCTTCTGCCCTGATTTTGTGTGGGAATTTTTGGGTCCTGATTTTTTTGTATTTATAATTTTGGTGTTTGTTCGTTTGACATTTTAAAATAAGCTATTGATTTACCAAATGCAGTCTCCGAGCATTTTGGTGATTTAGTCACTAACTTTAATCTATTGATTCGTGTTCATTACCACAAATTTCCCTCTTTTCTTCCTGTCAATCAGCACGACTGCAATAGCGCCGGAGGCAGAGGATGATGGGTAATGCTGACAGAAATGCCAAAGGTAAACTTTTTCCCCATTTTTATCAGAGAATAAGGCAGAACATATACAGTTGGGGTTGTGGTTGTACTGTATTTAATGTGTGTGTCTCTCTAATCAACACAGTCTCTTTGATTAACCGGGAGAATATTTACTGTATTTTGACTGGAAGGAACCGCTGACGATGGTTTATAATAATCTTACCGAATATAAAGCAGTAAAATCTCCTGCTTAAATGTTGTGTTATTGCACTTGAAGATTAAAAAAATCAATAAAAAATAAGAAATAAAAACAGTACAGCGTCTGTGGTATCCAGTGGCAGAAAGAAAAATGCTTTCTAATGAAATACATCACAAAGAAAGTCGTCCTCGTGACACAAAAAAAGAGGGAAATCCGTGTCTATGAACACGAATCAATAGATTATATTTCATTACTGAAATGACGCGAGACTGGGCTGATTTACTGCTGTTTCCGAGTCTGACTCTGCACTTTGTTTCTCATGTCTCCTCATGGCAGATGTCTAGAGCTTCTGCTTCTCATACAGTCTACCCAGGTTTGAGCCCTGGCCCTGACCGCAATATTAAAATATTATTGTCCCCTCACAAGGTTTTTGCTTTCCATTGGAAAACATAAAGTAATGAAGGTCATCCACTATTTGTAGCAGTCAGAAACTCAGCCTATCTCTGTAAACACATCCCACACATCTACAAGCTCCAATACACAAACCAGAGACTGAACTACAGTAACCTTGTCTACCCTCCATTATTTCATTTTCATACAGATAAACATATACCAGAATATAATACATTCTAACTTCTCAAAATCTCCATTCTATCTTCTCTGCCTTCGTAGCTTCTCGCATCATTTTACCCCTTTCTGAACGAGACTCTGTTTCCTCCTTTACTATTTGAGATACAGACAGAGTTTCTCTGCTTACTTTCCTCATCTATTTCCTATTTCTGTCCTTCATCTTTAAAAACTTGAATTCCAAACCAGATTGGTTAAGGCCTGGGCTACCAATGTCTTCCACAGGTATTGTTAACTAACAAGGTACCGGAAATTCATTTCAAACAGGGTGATGAACGTAAAGATGGAAGTTTAAGGAGAGATAAATGTTATCAGTGCCTACGTTCTGCAAGTAGGTTGTGAGATGGAGGAAAAAGAAAAATTCTGTAGTGAGTTAGATGAAGTGGTGGAGGGTGAACCGAGGAAATAAAGCTTGGTGATTGGAGCAGACTTCTATGAGCATGTTGGTGAATGAAACAGAGGTGATGAGGAGGTGATTGAGGAGAGGAATGTGGAAGGGCAGATGGTATTTGCAAAAAGGATGCAAATTGCAGCGGTGAACAAGTATTTTAGGAAGAAGGAGGAACATAGGGGGACAAACAATATTGGATAAGTGTGTTGACGGCGGACAGTGTAGCTAGACAGCATCGGATGGTGGTCTGTAGGATGGTTTTGGAGGTGAAGAAGAAGAGGAGGAGAGTGAGGACTGAAAGAAGAATAAGATGGTGGAGTCTGAAGGAGGAAGAGTGTAGTGTGAGGTTCAGGGAAGAGATCAGACAAAAACTCTGTGGTGGTGAAGAGGTGCTGGATGATTGGGAAACTACTGCAGGAGTGATGAGGGAGGCAGATAGAAAAGTACTTGGTGTGACATCTGGAAATAGAAAGGAAGAGGAGAGTGAGGACTAAAAGAAGAATAAGATGGTGGAGTCTGAAGGAGGAAGAGTGTAGTGTGAGGTTCAGGAAAGAGGTCAGACAAAAACTCTGTGGTGGTGAAGAGGTGCTGGATGATTGGGAAACTACTGCAGGAGTGATGAGGGAGGCAGATAGAAAAGTACTTGGTGTGACATCTGGAAATAGAAAGGAAGAGAAAGAGAAGTGGTGGTGGAATGAGGAAGTGCAGGAGAGCATAAGGAGAAAGAGGTTGGAGAAACAGAAGTGGGATAGACGGAGTGATGAGAAAAGTAGGCAGGAGTACAAGGAGATGCGGCAGCAGGTAAAGAGGGATGTGGTGAAAGCCAAGGAAAAGGCATTTGAGGAGATGTAGGAGAGGTTGGACACTAAGGAAGGAGAAAAGGATTTGTAGCGATTGGCCGGCAGAGGGACCGAGCTGGAATGGATGTACTGCAAGTTAGAGCAAAAAAGGATGGAGATGGAAATGTGTTGACTAGTGAGGAGAGTGTGTTGAGATGGTGGAGGGAGTATTTTGAGCAGCTGATGAATGAGGAAAATCACAGAGAGAGAAGGTTGGATTATGTGGAGTTGGTGAAGCAGGATGTAGATAGGATTAGTAAGGACGAAGTGAGAGCAGTGATTAAGAGGATGAAGAGTGGAAAGTCGGTTGGACCAGATGACACACTGGTAGAAGCATGGAGATGTTCAGAAGAGATTTCAGTGAAGTTTTTAACCAGATTGTTTAACAAGATTTTGGAAGGTGAGAAGATGCCTGAGGAATGGAGAAGATGTTTGCTTGTACCGATCTTTAAGAATTAGGGAGATGTGCAGACCTGCAGTAACTACAGGGGAATAAAGTTGATCAGTCTCACCATGAAGTTATGGGAAAGAGTAGTGGAAGCCAGGCTGATTTCTTTTGGGCAAAAAGCATTCACATGATAAAAAAAGTGCAGACAAGCTAAATTCTGATCATAATGATTAATTAAAAAAACTAGATTTCAGCAACAATGAGAATCATATGATCAGGTTACTGAAGTTCTCAGAGCTTTGTATAACACTGGCCAAGTTAAACGTGAAATTGTTACTATTAATATTGTTGCTGGTGTTGTTACATTGTCTTTTTTTTTTTTACACGGTGGAGGGTGGAATGAATGGACATTGACGCATGTCTACAAAAAGACTGACACATGATCCATTAAAACAATTACAGTCCAGAGTGAAATGGGTTTTCAGTTTTCAAATGATGTTTTATTTCATTCACAGCATAGACTCCAATCGTTTCCAAGGTAATGGCACATGTAAAGAATAAAACTATAAAGTATTAAAGTATAAAAAATGTCTCGAAGAGGCAAATCTGACTGTAAAGGCACATGTGAGATAAAAAATGACAGCATATTAGACCCAGTGATCACAGTCCAGTTTAACATCACTCTAACATCTTTCTTCAATCTGTTCTTACGGTCCATTTAACTTCAAACTACAACTGTTTTTTTCAGCATCATCAATGTACAGTTGTGTGCAAAAGTGAAGACAAAAGGAAAAATCACATTAAAAAAAAAACATTCTTTTATGTATATGATCTATTTTGCAGATGCTTCCTTCATTAGCACGAGTAACATGGTGAAGAAATGCTGTGGAAAAGTACGACACTCACGTGATACAGCATGTCACTACGCATTTCAATCCTCCGATGCCACAGCTGTATTTAGCTTTATTTTTCTATCAGCTTCTTCTTACATGTAATGTCACAGCTTCTCATGTTACCATGAAACCGCAAAACTTCTCTGTCCTGAAAATTCTGGAACCTTCTGGAAAAGTTATATCTTTACCCTGTACTGTAAAAACCCTGACTCTGGAGACTACTTCCATAAATGTTCCATGAGCAGCCCCTTACTAGGATTTATTGAAGGATCGATCTATCTATCTATCTATCTATCTATCTATCTATCTATCTATCTATCTATCTATCTATCTATCTATCTATCTGTCTATCTATCTATCTATCTATCTATCTATCTATCTATCTATCTATCTATCTATCTATCGTCAAAGCGGCTGGTATAAAAACTTAATCAATACAAACTGGCCAATCAGATTAGAGGAATAAAGAGTGCTGTGGTATCTTCTTTCCAGCTCTGCCTGAACTATCTTAAAGCCATAATTATGGATGGAGTTCTCTTCAAGTTAAAACCACTGACTATAGCTTAGAAAAGTTCCACATGAACAAACTGAAGATCCATGAAGGAGAATAAAAGTCAGTAGGAGTAAGACAGAGTACATGTGTGTGAATGAGAGGGAGGGCAGTGGAGGGGTGCGGTTGCAGGGGGAAGAGGTGGAGAAGGTGGAGGAGTTCAGGTACCTGGGGTCAACAGTGCAAAGTAATGAAGAGTGTGTTAGAGAAGTGAAGAAAAGAGTGATAGTAGGGTGGAGTGGGTGGAGAAGAGTGATAGCAGGAGTGATTTGTGATAGAAGAGTATCTGTGAGAGTGAAAGGGAAAGTTTATAGGACTGTGGTGAGACCTGAGATGTTGTATGGATTAGAGACAGTGGCATTGAGTAAAAGACAGGAGGTGGAGCTGGAGGTAGCAGAGCTGAAGATGTTGAGATGTTCGTTGGGAGTGACGACGATGGACAGGATTAGAAATGAGTTTATTAGAGGAACAGCGCATGTAGGACGTTTTGGAGACAAGGTGAGGGAGGTGAGATTGAGATGGTTTGGACATGTGCAGAGGAGGGACATGGGGTATATCAGTAGGAGAATGCTGAGGATGGAGCCACTAGGAAGGAGGAGAAGAGGAAGAACAAGGAGGAGGTTTATGGATGTGGTGAGGGAAGACATGCAGGTAGTTGGTGTGAAAGAGGCAGATGTAGAGGACGGGGGACGACGACGACGACGACAAAGGATCTGCTGTGGCGCCCCCTAATGGTAGAAGCCAAAAGAAGAAAAAAGGAAAAAAAAGAAGAACAAGAAGAAGAAAATGTAAGATTATTTACTGTAGTAGCATTTTGTTCAAGTGCATCTGTAAGTTCATTCATACAATTAAAGCTGGGCATTTAGCTTCTCATCTAAAATAGTTAGTGCTTGCAGGCAAACTGATGTTTAACCTTGACATTAACACATATATTAATGCTAGCTTATGTCTGAGGCTACGTCCACATTAATTTGAATACATTTAATCTAAAAAACATTACTTTCATTTTATTCAACTTTCATTTTCGATCGTTTCCCAAAAAGTTGCTCTGAAATCTCAGAAACGTTCACGTCCCTGTACTTGCATGAGCAAAACGTAAGGCTCTCCGACCTGCGTCGTTTCTGCTTGGTCTTTTTTTTACTTCCTGGTTCTTTAAAACATCACAGCAATAAGTAAAAAATGTGTCAGATTTTTAAAAATCTCAATTTTTGTTGTCTAAAAATAGCATCTCAGTGTGGATGGGAGGCCAAAACCGAGAGAAAAATATGCATATTCAAACAAAAACGTAGAAGTGGACATGACCATAGACAACTAAAATAGCCAACACTTTGAAACGACATGCACCCATGGTCACATACATCTACTTTTCTTTTTTTGTCCCGGGTCATTTGCCTGAATCTAGTGTAGCATGTGATGCCCAGCTGGAGGTAGCGACATTAAAGAGGTAGAACAGCATCGTGAATTCATTGTGTGATAATCCTACAATCCAATATGTCGACCGTGTGTCTATTCGAACAAAGCGAAAATGAGAAAGTTGACGAATGTTTGAAGTGGAGAGCTGTTAGAAATTTATCCTAACTCCTCCTCTTTTTCTTCTTTCGGCTTCTCCCATTAGGGGGCGCCACAACGGATCATCCGTCTCCATACTCCCCCTGTCCTCTACATCTGCCTCTGTCAACCCATTAGTAATTTATCATAACAGTTTTTTAAATGTAAATTATTATATATTTTTTTACTTGTAGCATATTCAAGGTTGCTTATTTGCTGAAAAGAAACGTTTGCATTGCAGACATTAGCTTAAGAAATTAAACACCTATATTTTAATAATTATTATATGAAACAAGTCTGATTATCAGATCCTGCTGGTTGGTAGCATGTGATAGAGTCAGGTGGTGTGTATGATGAGCTGTAGGGTGGATCTTCAAGAAAAGAAGTACGATTTAATTGTGATAATCAGTTTGATGATGGCTCATTAATGCACAGGTTAACGTTAACCTGGATAAAGTGAACGCATATTTCACATTCTGTCTCCTTTCCATTTCTGGGAATCGGCTGAAATACAAGGCAGAGAGGAACCGTGAATGAATGTTTCCATGGGTGAAACCACAAATGTTGGAAATATTACAATGAGCATGGTGATGATAACTGTGTGATCAGTGAATTCATTCACTTCTAGATCCTTCACTCCTTTTTGGTCTTCGGAGTTCTCCTGAAGCACTTCCTGCAACAGAACGTGCAGGATTTGACGGTAATAAACACAACAGTGACCATTACGAGCAGGAGGAAGCCAAAGACATCCAGACTGTGGTATTGAACCCAGTTGAGATGATGAGCGGCAGGTCTCAGGTGCTCGGCTCCTCCGTGTCTCATCACAAACTCGGTCCAGAACACGGCCAAATCCAGAGGTTCGATCGGACGGTCTTTATGGATGGCAGACAGCTCTGTGATCTTCTGCTTGTAGCTGTGAATAGAGGAATAACTTTTAATAGAAAACACTAAAGCAAAATGAATCAATGACTGTGAGGGATCCAGCTGTGCAGGGTTTAGGGCCTTGCTCAAGGGCCACGCAGTGAAAGCTTGGTGGTGCTGGGATTTGAACTCCCTTTAAAACAACCTTTTGATCAGTAATCCAACATCTTAACAACTGAGGTACCACATCCCTCATTAATAAAAAAAAAAAAAAGTCTTGTCCTGATGAAATTACAATGTACTGACATTGGAGACTCCTTCCATAAATTTTAAACAAAACATCTCCAAACTGTTAGAGAACCACAGGAACGATCACACGCTTTCTAACACTTCTATATGTGAGCCAGTCGTTACTGCAGTAATGACCGATGCTGATTGGCGTGTCTTCAGTCTTTACCTCTTGTCGTTGAGGATTTTCTTGAGCGCCCCCAGCAGGTGCTCCGAGGTCAGGTCATACATGGTGAGACTCTCAGCGACTCCGCGCACCACCATGCGGAGAACGTTGTCTCGCTGATCTCCGAACAGAGGGATCATCACCATGGGAACGGCGTTACAGATCCCCTCGTAGATCCCGTGGGTTCCTCCGTGTGTGATGAACACTTTGGCCTTGGGGTGAGCTTTAGAGAACACGGGATTTCAAGAAATGCATGAATGTCATTTAAATCTTTTAAAAAGTGTGATACAGGAGGAGCTGGGAATCATGTTGGAATAAATTAAACTGCATGGTTCTGTAAATCACATAAAAAAAATTCTACAGTTCAATTGTTAATAATTGATTAAAAATAAAAAATGATAAAAAAATCTGCTTATATTGATTCTGTTATAAAAAGATCTCAAAAATTCTGTGCGTGAGACGTTTGTGTAATATGTGTGTGTATATGTGTGATAGGTGTGTGTATGCCTGTGTGTGTGTGTATTTGTGTGATAGGTGTGTGTGTATGCCTGTGCGTGTATATGTGTGATAGGTGTGTGTGTGTGTGTGTTTGTGTGCGTGTGTGTATGCCTGTGTGTGTGTATATGTGTGATAGGTGTGTGTGTATGCCTGTGTGTGTATATGTGTGATAGGTGTGTGTGTGTGTGTTTGTATGCCTGTGTGTGTGTATATGTGTGATCTGTGTGTGTATGCCTGTGTGTGTGTGTATATGTGTGATAGGTGTGTGTGCATGCCTGTGTGTGTGTGTGTATACGTGTGATCTGTGTGTGTATGCCTGTGTGTGTGTGTGTGTGTGTGTGTATACATGTGATCTGTGTGTGTTTCTCCTCGGTGTAAACGTTTACACAAACCTAGCAGGTCGTTCTGCGGAAGCCATTTCGACACTTTGACATTTTCAGGAATGTCTTTGGGAAGGACGCCGGTGTATCGCCACAGGACCTGAAACACAAACCAGCAGCGGAGACTTTGCTTCAGTAACAAACACTACAGCTCTTCACTGTGAGTCTCTTCACCCTGAAACAAATTAATCCATAATAGCTGTATGCCTGGTCAGGTATCAGACATGTAGTTTCTCCTCACCCTCTGAGGAATCTGCCTGAAAACCTTGATAAACTCTAGTGCTTTGTACTCGGGAAGCTCAGACACGAAGGATCCCAGAGTGAACACGATGAAGCCGTGATCTCCAGAACCTTCCACAAACTCCTCCAGGTCCTGCAAAGGAAACGGACATCAGTAAACTGTTCATCACAATCAGCCTGAGATAGTTCTGTATGTGTATACAGGTGTGTGTGTGTGTGTGTGTGTGTGTGTGTGTGTGTGTGTGTGTGTGTGTGTGTGTGTGTGTGTGTGTGTGCATATGTGTGTGCATATGTGTGTGTGTGTGTGTGTGTGTGTGTGTGTGTGTTGGATGTGTGTCTGTAGTTGAGCATGTCAAAGTGATAGACCTGTGTGTGATTAGTGTGTATGTGATACCTTAGGCATGTGTGTACCTGTGTGTGCGTGCGTGCGTGTGTGTGTGTGCGTGTGAGATAGGTCTGTGTGCAATATATGTGTGTGTGTGTGTGTGTGTATAGGTGAGCAGGTCAGAGGTATGAGTGATAAATGTGTGTGTGTGTGTGTGTGTGTGTGTGTGTGTGTGTGTGTGTGTGTGTGTGTTAGCAAAACTAGTATATATATAGTGTATATATAGTCTCTGACTATAAATAAATAAATATTTAAGCAGATTTTTTTTAGATCCAGTAGTTTGATGGGGTTTTTCTTACAGACAGTATCCAGAAAGTTTTAACAGCACATTTCTTTAAGTTACAGTCAGCGTTCACATTCATCCCATAGGGGTTTCCAGAGCTCTATAGCAGGAGCTTCTCCACACCAGCTCATGTAAAGCAGATCTTCATGGAGCTGCCTTGGTGACGCTGGAACAAGCTTGGTTCTCTTGGTTCATGTGAAGGAAAGTTTTTATGCTCCCACATCCAAAGGCATTTTATACAATAAATAAAGTTGCACATTTGGCTGGAAGTCGGGTGTCCAGATCATTTTGGCTGTAATGTATCAGAGATTTAAACTGCTGTTTCTGCTTTACATGCTGCAGATATTTAATTCAACCATTGAAAAAGCACCAGTGTTCTTAAATTTTTTTTTCACAGCAGCACTGAGTAGATGAGCAGGTCTGAAGCAAACAGATCGAACGGTGTGTTTGTTTAAAGATTGCGACAGCCGATAAGAACACGAGAGCATGTCCTGATTAAGCGTGTAAAGGTCAGGAGGAAAACGCTGTGTAACGGCGACTAATCAAACTCACCTTCACTCAGACTTAGTGAACAGAACTAGAGAGAGCTCAGTCTAAATATATACCGAGAGATGATCAGGTTTTTTCATGCGAGTGGCAAATAAATCGAGATTTCCTCAATATATATATCGTAGTTCTTAAAAATCCGGATTATATCAAACATCCCAGTTTGTAACAGAGCCGTCATGCTGTTCATTTCCATCTAATGATTTTCCTCCAACAACAGCATGAATTACCTGTAATTAGAGTGTGTGGAGCGTTTCTCTGTTTACAACACACCCATCCCCTCCGCCCACACACACACACACACACACACACACACACACACACACACACACACACACACACACAGAGAGAGAGAGAGATTATCGTGAGGATTTAACCTTCACCCAAAATCTTAAGCATGAGAGTTTTAGCTCACAGTGACCCTGTAATAGTGGGATTATCTTGTGCTTTGTGTAGACATTAACCCCATCACTAATTAACCCCATCACTAATCTCCACACACACACACACACACACACACACACACACACACACACTTCTACAATTTCAGTAGTGTTATTTTCTTTTAAATGGATAAAGTTTAGCTTCTAAATCAATCAAAATATATATATTTACTTATTTATTCATTTATGTTACTGTATTAATGTATTTATATCAAGTGGAAAGAATGTTCTTAAGTAAGATGTTCATGTTTTCCCAACTAGAAGTGCTGAAATAAATTATGAATTTTGAGTATTTTGAAGTCATTCATTTATTCATGTATCTGGATCAGTGGTCCTACACACTATCAGAATCACTATTTTTGTTTTAATACATATTTTTGAAATTATTTCCAGTAGCCTGTTTTCTTCATTTCACATATTTTCTGTTAGAGATTCTATCCAATCAGATTTCAGCCCTCCCATGTTGCCAGGGTCGAAAAGATCTGAGTTTAGAATGAATGAAAATTTCGAGTTGGCGACTCCGGGGACGTCTCGCATTTGTGTACAATACCATCGGCATTTTCACATCCAGACTGCCTCAACCCAGATTCCACACCATGCGATATCAAATTAAACGCATCCACAAAACGGCTTTAATTTCCCAAAAGTAGTTATGTGGTTTAAGAATTTCAGTTGGATCAATCTTAACCATAGTTTTAACTGAATCAGTCTGGGAAAAGCAGCAAGCCATCAAGGACCTTCTCTAACCAAAAGGTGACCATGATTTAAACAATACCCTAACCCGACCTGCTGGGGGAGCCGGCACCAGCAAAGGTGTAAATACCACCTGCTGACCTCCAATTTAATAATGGTGTCACCCAGACATGTGTTTCTTTACTCATTTCCTACATTTAATATACATTTAAAGTGAAGAACAATATAAAAGATCTGGGCAGAGTTTGTTCTGAGTTCTTTCTGACTCTGATAAAGTGCTTCATGTATTTTGACACTGCTACGCTGTTATAAACTTCTTCTTCATTACGATCATCGTTGCCTTCAGCATTTTTTTCTTACACCAGAGAATTCAGAGCTCGTAAACTGTCTGTATGAAATTGACGCTTTCTCCAGCCATGTTCTCATAATGATGCTAGTAAAAAGTGGAGTGATTTAGGTAGGACAAGGCCATGGTGTGAAATGCATGACCTGGTACTGGTACCTGGTACCTACACTATATAGACAAAAGGCATATGTTTGTAATTAATGTCCTTTGGTGCTGTAAAATGAAATTTACCCTTCACTGGAATTAGGAGACCCAAAATCTGTTTCAGCATGACAATGCCCCTGTGGAAAAAGCCAGCTCCTTAAAGATCTGCTCTCCATGGATGGGGATGAATGTGAACGCTGACTGTACCATGGGCTGCTATATATATATATATATATATATATATACACAGTGCTCCAAAATCATGCTGTATATTGAGTTTAAATATAAACAGTAAATGAGCTTTTTCACTTTGGAGCTGTTGAGTTCTCTGCCCTGATTGGTCAGAAGTTTATTACTTTTCTATAAAAGTCAAAAAATCAATGATCTTCTAAAACTTCGTGTAGTAACTGCTCACACAGGGACTCGTACGTGAACAGCTTTCCAGAATAAGAGGTTTTGATCAGCAGCCATTTATTTAACAATTAGTGAAGAAGTGCTTTCTAACAGTCAGAGTTACAACTGCAGCGGTGTTTTACGGCGTCTTCTTTACGGTTTCTCAGTAACATGAGAAGCTTCAGACGAAAGGAGGAGAGAGGAACTGATGAGGGAACGACTGTGTATAGCTGCTATAAGGTACAGTTAGTGAGAAGAGCTGAGAAATGTCACATGGTACACAGATTTCCCACAACGTTAAATGTAACTATAAAAGGGTCAAAAATCATCATGTACTTTTTTTTAAGAAATAGAGTATTTGGGCAAAAGTTTGTGGACATCTGAACATAAGATTGGTATGTGCTTCTTTTTGAACGTGCCACTGCAAATTTATGGGTCTGGTTCCTCTCAAGGTTTCTTCCTCATACTATCTCCAGGAGTTTTTCCTTGTTAAAAGTCAAGTCCAGTCAAGTCAAGTTTATTTGTATAGCGATTTTCACAACATTGTCTCAAAGCAGCTTTACACAAATCAACAGTGATGGTGAACGGTGTGTGTTTATCCCTGATGAGCAGCCGTGGTGACTGTGGCAGGGAAAAACTCCCTTAGATGTTATGAGGAAGAAACCTCGAGAGGAACCAGACTCAAAAGGGGAACCCATCCTCATTTGGGTGACATCAAGAGTGTGATCATAAATCTTTCAACACTACAGAACACTGGAGAGTGAGAGTGGTCTACAAATACAAATGAAATGAATTAAATGTCAGGTACTGATGTAGGTGAGGAGCCCCGGGGTGCAGTCACGGTTCTAATTCAGCCGAAAGCTGTTCAATAATGTTAAGAGCTTTATAGCAGGCCACTCAGGATCTTCCACTCTAAACCATGTGAAGCATATCTTCATGGAGCAGGCTTGGTGTACAGGGGTATCGCCATGCTGGAAAAGGTCATAGTGTCCAAGTTCTAGTGAAGGGAAAATGTCATGCTGCCACATACAATATGTACAAATTTTGGGTTATTGCTGGATAAGTGGGGTGTCCCGATACTTTTGGTCTTATATTGTGCAGTTTGTGATTCCAAACTGATTCAGATAAAACACATGAATAGAAAAGACCAGACAGGAGAAATAAAAAAAATACCACTGCAGGCTACTAAAAAAATCTGCCACTTTTATGAAGATGATGAAGATAACTCACCGCAGGCAGAGGATTCCTCTTGGCACAGTTGATGCCCCCAATTCTCACCATATTGGGCATCACAGGTCTCGGGTACTCAAAGGTAAAGTCGTAGCGGTTAAGCCAAATGGCAGCATGTCCGAGAACATCTCCGAATGAAATATCCTTCTGGAGATATCTGCTGGTGAGTTCGTCAAAGCTGCGGAAGATGATTTTGCAGAGGATCGAATCAATTCCCGTCATTATCATGTTCTTGACCCTCTGATGGAACGTCATGACGTCGGTGTTGTCTGCGAAATATCGCGGGACATAGGATGGAGGCGACGGGCACTGAGAGGCTTGAAGGTCCAGTCCGCAGGGAAGTCCACGCAAGAAGTAAACGACAGGAAGCGAGAAAGCCTCAGCGATGATGGGGCCACATGGTAAGAAGGGATCGGTGAGCATGAGGTCGAATTGTTTCTCACGCAGGTTCTGCATCAGAGCCTCGTTATACAGCAGAGCCTCGCATCCTTTCACCTGCATGTTAAAGAAGCTGAGCAGACCGCCGATGTTCTCCAACAAGTCCGAGAACTCCGGTGCTTTCGTAATTCTCCTCTGCAGATCTTTCATGCTCCCATGGAGCTCTTCATTGGTGTACGGAACCTTGAAGCTCTGAGCCGTGTACAGATCAGAACCCTTGATCAACACACTGGTCTCTGGAACCAGAACCACCATTTCGTGTCCTCTCAGAGACAACTCTTCCACCAGGATCTTCATACTGAGCCAGTGGCTGCCATCCACGGGCATCACCAGAACCTTCCCTCCTTCCACTGGTCCTGAAAAGCTGCAGAGATACAGATGCAGCGAGAGAGCTGCAAGCAGAGCAGGCATTTTTACCATAGTGCACTTCAGAGGAATCTAGAGGAAATGGGTTTGAGAGAAAAAAATGTAGAAGAATGTAAAACAAGGAACAGGAATGTGAGAAGAAAAAAAGACCTCAAGCTCTTCGCATTGCTACTGAGCTTTTTTTCAGGAACAACAGGAAATATGAGACTCTGGGCTGAGGGAGGGGCCTCGGGGCATTGTGGGGGTGTACGTGGTTGCGTGACTGTGTGTGTTTGTGTATGAGGTTGCGTGCAGAGAGGGTGTGGGGTGTGCGTGCGTGCGTGCGTGCGTGCGTGCGTGCGTGCGTGCGTGTGTGTGTGTGTGTGTGTGTGTGTGTGTGTGTGTGTGTGTGTGCGCGTGTGGGCCGCTTTAAGCACCAATCACGTGAGTGTGTAAACCAGTGGTCTAACATTACAAAGTCCACACACTGGGTTTAAGATTCTGGAAGTAAGACTTGAAGAGACTCACTTTAATCCTCACGCTAATCCTTACACTTCTTCTCCTCATTCACTTCACGTCTCAGCAAACGTCTCCAAATCTTTTTGTGTAAACAGAAATCTGGCTCAGAAGAAACTTTCCTCCATTGGGCCCCGAAACAGCGTTGCCTCATGTTTCCTGCTGGCAGAGTGGAACGGAAAGGTTGAGGAAAGGAACAGGAGGTGCAAAGTTTTAAAGGAGTGAATAAAACATTCACAACAACATTATCAGCCATAACATTAAAATAAATCCATACCAAAAGATCAAACTAATGATCAGATCTATAACAGGACACAAATGTGATCATTTATTCAATAATAAAATCAAATCTATATGTGAATAAATTTGTGGGTAAAAAGTAACCGAGGAAAAGGTGCAATGAAGGAAGGAAGTCTCCAGTTTTAAATCATTACGTTCTTCAGGACGGATAAGTGGAGAGATGATGTGAGAAGAAACACACAGGCTGGTGAGGAAAAGCGTTTACAGCTGCTGTAATGTAACATCTCACAAATATTCGACAGGATTGAATGTACGTATTAAAGGTTATAATGTACTCGAAAAGGAGTGAAGTTAAAGTGATAGAAATCAGTTTCTTTATCTCTCGTTCTTTCTTGCTCTCTCCTCCTCCTTCCCCCATCACTCCTTTGTGTTTCCTGTATTTTTATCTCTTGTAGGTGGGAAATATCTGCTACTACTTTTGGCTTGTGTGGATTCTCATACCATTTATGGGTGTGACCCAGAGTTCAGTGATGTTTTTCTTCATTTAAAGTGAAAGATATTAAAAGGTAAAAAAAAATAAAAATAAGAAGTTAAAGACTAATTAAAGAAAAATTTGTATCGTTCAGAAAAATGGTTTACATTTTCAGGCTTTGCTTCATCACCAACTTTATTTCTCATTAGCCAGAGTCTGAATTCAGTAGAGCTGCATCAATTAATCAATCAATCAATTAATCAATCAATCAAACAATCAATTAACCAAACTATAAATCAATCAATCAATCAATCAATATTAATTTGAATGTAAAATATCTCAACTTGCTACAATTAAAATAACAATTTAAAATTGTATATAGAAACAGTCAAATCAATAACAGTGGGATCATTAAAAAAGCATAATTATGAAAAATATTTTTGGGACCGAAGATCCGCTGTGGCGCCCCCTAACGGGAGCAGCGGGAAGTGGAAAATAAATATGAAAAGTCTTTTATTTCATTGTTTGATATATACAAAATATTTGTTGTTTGTAATAATTTGCAATACTGTGATGAATCTTTGATTCAATTCTTTACTTTTAATCATCAACGTCAACCTGAAAAGAGCAGGGAACAGTTCCTTTATATATATATATATAATAAAAATGTTCTTGAACACAATAAAAAAATAAATAAATAACAACAATAACAACAATAACACCAATACGCCAATAGCTCAGCGCACAAATGAACATATGAGAAAAGAATATGAATAAATACATAAATTAGCACGTTATAATTCTGATGTAATCACTAAAACATTTAACTTCTGTTTTACATCCAAAATATTATAAATGTCTGTATATTTTGAATTATTCGAATAGTAATTGTAACTATTTATCTTAAATCCTTGTAACTAAGTATCTCAAATATTTAATCTTATATACCAGAGTTAGGGATTATAAATCGGAGGTAATTATAATATATATATATATACGATCTAAAAAAAATATTAAATGAATTTTAATTATTAAAAAATATATAAAAAATAGTAAACATTATGATAAAGGGTGTGACATAAATTATTGTAGATCTGCAATTGGGAGATTGACTGCAGTAACTCCAGATGTCATGTACCGCCCCCTAGTGACAAAATATTGACATTAGACTGAAATAGAGACATGTGGAAACACAGCCACACACTTAAATTATATATATATATAAAAGCACTCAGACAGGGAGAAAACTGAAAGATGGCCAGTAGAAGCATGGAGATGTTTAGGAGAGATGCAGTGGAGTTTTTAACCAGGATGTTAAACAAGATTCTGGAAGGTAAGAAGATGTCTGAGGAATGGAGAAGAAGTGTGCTGGTACCGATCTTTAAGCATAAAGGAGATGTGCAGACCCGCAGTAACTACAGCGGAATTAAGTTGATCAGTCACACCATGAAGTTATGGGAAAGAGTAGTGGAAGCCAGGCTGAGAGAAGAGGTGACCATCTGTGAGCAACAGTATGGTTTCATGCCGAGGAAGAGCACCACAGATGCCTTATTTGCTTTGAGAATGTTGATGGAGAAGTATAGAGAGGGACAGAAACAATTGCATTGTGTGTGTGTGGATTTAGAGAAGGCGTACGACAGGGTGGAGAGAGGAGTTGTGGTATTGTATGAGGAAGTCAGGTGTGTCAGAGAAGTATGTGAGGGTGGTGCAGGACATGTATGAAGACAATGTGACAGCAGCCAAGTGTGTAGTAGGAATGACAGACTGGTTCAAGGTGAAGGTCGGACTGCATCAAGGATTGGCTCTGAGCCCTTTCCTGTTTACACTGGTGCTAAACAGGTTAAAAGATGAGGTCAGACAGGAGTCTCTGTGGACTATGATGTTTGTGGATGATATTGTGATTTGTGGTGAGAGTAGGAAAGCAGGTGGAGAAGATCCTGGAGAGGTGGAGGTACACGCTGGAGAGAAGGGGAATAAAAGTCAGTAGGAGTAAGACAGAGTACATGTGTGTGAATGAGAGGGAGGGCAGTGGAGGGGTGCGGTTGCAGGGAGAAGAGGTGGAGAAGGTTGAGGAGTTCAGGTACCTGGGGTCAACAGTGCGGAGTAATGGAGAGTGTGTTAGAGAAGTAAAGAAAAGAGTACAGGCAGGGTGGAGTGGGTGGAGAAGAGTGATAGCAGGAGTGATTTGTGATAGAAGAGTATCTGTGAGAGTGAAAGGAAATGTTTATAGGACTGTGGTGAGACCTGAGATGTTGTATGGATTAGAGACAGTGGCATTGAGTAAAAGACAGGAGGTGGAGCTGGAGGTTCTTTGGGATTGAGGACGATCAGTGGTATATAGTAGTAGTAGTAATAATATTGGCAGTAAAAGAAGTAATAGTAGAAGTTCTAGTTGTAGTAGTCGTATTAATAGTAGAGGTGTTAATAGAGGGGGAATTTCGGTGTAGTAACTGCTTCAGCCACACGGTGGTGCTCTTCACGCACATGTTAAATGTGACGGCTGCTGTCAACTCCACTCAAGTGTGATGAAAAGCATTTTAAAAGAATAAAACTTTACACAGGTGTTTTCGAGAGACCGCCGACTTTCTTTACTTGAAATCAATTTTTATAAAAAACATTTTACACCTGAAGTTCAACAGATCAGTTCTAACCACAACATGAGTAGCCCCTCGTTTAAAAGGGTCGTGTAGGTCAGATGCTCCACATCATCAAAACGTAGTAATAAACAAACAATGTATTAATAACAATATTTAACAATTAAAAATGTTAAGCGAGAAAATGATGTTATAGTCGTGATGGTTTTCAGGATGAAGATGTTTGTTTAAGGTTAACGATCTATGGAAGGAGTCTCCAGTGTCAGAGGTGCAGCTGTAACATTAAGGCTTATGATCATCTACACGACTAAAGATCGAACTTCGACTCGAGTCTTCGATCGAATCTACATCATTTAATGTAACTAAAAATTGATAAAATCTAGCAAAAGTGTGTTCAGTAAGAAGATTAGATATCTTGGGAACATGCTGATATAGATAAATAAACTTCAGGGTGATGACCACAACTCTGCGTCATTACATCCCCCTGTTCCAGATTGTTTTTCTGTAACACACACTCAGGGTTAATGTTGTTTCCTCATCATACAGTCGCAGTGAGTAAATAAACTATATAAAGTCAATGTAATTATGGGGAACGGAGGCATCAAGTCCAATCTGGCAACCCAGACTAGAGGATTGTAAAGAGTTAAAGGTTTGAACGGTGCTGCTGAGCTCTACATGAACATGTGAGTGAGAAGACTTTACAGAGAGAAGCTCGCAGCACACCAAGCCAGCGGCACCGGAGCTCTAACTGCAGATCATGGCTCTTTTGCACCAAGGATTCGTTCCGGAGCAGTGAATAGAACTCACACTGTACCACGTCTCATCATCTCCTCACAGCACCTCCAGAGCTCCTGCAACATCAGCAGCTGACTTCTGCAACATGCCACCACGCTGAAAGTCACCACCACGGGGCTTTAATCCTGCACATCACTGATTCCAATATTCATTTCCCCAGAGGAACCTGTGTGAGGGATCAGGACCACTTTCTGAACATCTTCCACTGCTCTGAAGGTGAGTTCTGCTTTACGTTACATCTCGTGCGCACGTACAGGACAAGATCTTCACCATCTCTTTAGGAAGCGGGTGGCATTTTACTCGAGCAATAAAAAAACAGTATTTTATTATATATATTATATTTTAGATACATTTGTATACTTTGTATTTTGATGTTAATTATTGAAATTTTTTTTTATTTCTATATAATTATAATATTTAAAAATGTGAAGATATTAAGTTGATTAATGAATCAATCAATTAAACAATTAATTCAGTTAATATAAGAAATCCAGGATTAATTAAATTTATATATACGTCTCTATTTTTTTATACATTCCAAACAATCCTAAATCTTTAAATTCAAATATTTCATTTTGTTTGATTTGATTAGAAATGATCGCATTAGTCTCAGCATGGACAGATGTTCCAGGTGCCTGACAGGTGTGTAAATGTTCCCCAGTTCTCACATTCGCACTCACGTTCATCTTACGATCCTGTGAAAAGCATCGATTTCATTTGTGTATCTTATTTTACTGAAAGTAATTTTGAGATTGCCGCAGTTAATATAAGAAATCCAGGACTAATTAAATTTATATATACGTCTCTATTTTTTTATACATTCCAAACAATCCTAAATCTTTAAATTCAAATATTTCAATTTGTTCGATTTGATTAGAAATGATCGCATTAGTCTCAGCATGGACAGATGTTCCAGGTGCCTGACAGGTGTGTAAATGTTCCCCAGTTCTCACATTCGCACTCACGTTCATCTTACGATCCTGTGAAAAGCATCGATTTCATTTGTGTATCTTATTTTACTGAAAGTAATTTTGAGATTGCCGAAAAAAATAAAAACATAAAAATAATTTTAAAAAAAGCATTAAATACGAGATTCTTCCCTGATGTGCACTCAGATGAACACGTTTCTGCCGTACTTGTATTCGTGTGTTACATTATTCTAACCAGAAGCATTCATTTCCTTTGTGAATGAGAGAAGAGATGCATTCAGATCCTTTTATTCCTGAAAGGTGGACATTTTTATCCTATGGTGCTTCAGGGTTTGTTTGTTTGTTTGTTTGTCTGTTATTTTTACCGTGATGCTGAAATCCGTCTCACTCGGTGAACCACGATGATTTAATTTATCCATTTCGAACGTAAATCGAAGATTCCAGATGTGAACATTTGAAAAAAAAAATCATTACTGCAACTGTTTCAGTTTTATTTACGATTACATTTTTATGGCGTTCATTACAATTGTTTCTGTTTGGTTTTGTACCATAAACTTTTATTCGTCGGGTTTAAAATCACTTTTTAATAATGATCGATTTTAATACAATTGTATATTTTGTGTATATTTAAATCTTTTGTATTATTCGTGTTTAATGGACTATTTCCGGGTTATTATTGAGGTCGTTTTAAATAAAATAAAATGGTTAAAAAAATGCCTTTTCTCAGTTTTTTTATTTTTAGTTTTTTTCATTTTTAAGCTAGAAAATGTACAAATATATAACGAGTGCAGTGAAGCATTAATGTCAGATTCTTTACATTTTATTGATCGATTTTTATTGAAAAATTTTAAATAAGTTGATTTTTTTCCCCACAAAATTAGAATTTTTTTCCTGTGAAAATCATACTGATAATGTGTGTGTGTGTGTGTGTGTGTGTGTGTGTGTGTGTGTGTGTGTGTGTGTGTGTGTGTGTGTGTGCTGCAGTGTTACGGATGAACAGAATTGTATATGGATGTATTGTTCAGGATCTTTGCGTCCTGCATTGTTAATATGATTTAGCTTTTTATTAATGCTTGACTTGGAAACATTATTGTAAAAAAGCAGCGGTACTTAGGTGTGTGTGTGTGTGTGTGTGTGTGTGTGTGTGTGTGTGTGTGTGTGTGTGTGTGTAGTCAGTGCCTTACGATTTACATCCTCACACTGTTTTCACGCTCATATTCACAATAAAATAAAATGTGCACTTTTTCTACACATTTACAGAAACTACAGTATTTATTTATATACATTTTTCCAGGAAGTGAATGTTTCAAAAATGTGTGTATTTCAGAATCCGTTAAATGAATGTAGTTAATCGTAGTAAAATTGTGTACGTTTCTTTTTTCCTACATTTACTCAAATTCATGTGCATTTTTCCACCCAGGTTTTCCCAGGAATGGCGTTTCCTACTGAGCGTGTAAAAGATCTGGATTTTCTCCTCCTCGTCTGAGACTCAGCAGAAAGACCAAAGCGTCCACGATGCGAAAAATCCAGACCATCTTGCTGCTGCTGTGTTTGCACAAGGTGAGAGCATCCGGACAAGTTCTCTGCATTACCCGAGTTCCTTCTCTGTCTCCATCTTTAATACCAAGCATTTTTTTTTTTTCAAAATTCATTAATGGCTTGTAACATGACAGTGATAATGAGTTGAAAAATATGAAATATATGGGAAATATCACTTTACAGATACTAATGATGATTAGCGTGTAATTAGGCGGACAGTCACGGTGGATCGTAGTCTCAGTCCAGTTGAAAGACCTTGGTTTTATTGGAGCGTGCAGCGAGGACGATGCACGGCGTCTAAATGAACACGCAGAATGCAATTAAATTTCTTAATTGTATCTAAATGAAGCGTGTCGTACTGAGTTTTACAGTGGCAGAGTTACAAAGAGTCGTTTATCACACAGGAAAATGTCTGGGTTTTTTTTTACTTAGCAGCTGTTTAAAAAGCAAAACTAAAACTTATTCTCTTTTTTGATTTGCTTAAATTTATTCTCTTTTTTTTTTTATCCTCAAAAATTCATCCACCAACGTTTGTAAGATTAGATTGTTACGATTACGTTTTTCTGAACGTCCCATTCCACACGGAGTCCCCATTTACAGTTATAATGTCCTCCACTCTTCTGGGATGATGTTCAACTAGATTTTGGAGTGTGCCAGTGGAGATTCATTCACCACATGAGTGTTAGTAAAGTCAGGTAGGTGAGAAGGTGATGAGGCCTGTGGTGCACTCAGTGTTCACATTCACATCCCAAAGCTGTGTAATAGCCTTGAGGATGGAGCTCAATAGCAGGCCACTCAAGATCTTTCACTCGAACCCCTTGGTAAAGCAGATCTTCATGGACAGAGGCATTGCTGTGCTGGAACACTTGTTTACCTGCAGGGAAAATTTCATGTTTCGACATCATCCTACACAATTGTGTTCCTTCAACTTAACAGTTTCAGAAAGAACCAGATGTGGTGTCGCAATACTCTTTTCTATATAGTGTTGGACTTAATCTTCTAAACAAAAAAGTTGCCCTTTCTTACATCTAAAGAACTTCCTCATTCCTCTTTAATTTCTTTTATCATCACCATCATCCTTCTTATTTCTCAACCTTCTAAAGGAAATCATTATCCAGTCCTCACTCACAAAGTGAAGGTTCCATCATCGTTCCTTCCTCACAATCTGAAGGTATCGTTATTTCTTCTCCATAATCCAAAAAGTCCAGCACAATGTCACACCTTAAACAGTCATCCTTCAGACCATCTCAGATAAACAGATGCCATCTCATCTTGTCTCAGACTCTACTGGGATGACCTTCTAATACAATCTATTATACTTAAACAGGAACATCTTCATTCCTCTTTCATATTGAGGGTGGTCAATCTTCATGCCTTCATTTTTAGTCATTCCTTCTGACATCTACAAGGTTTTTTATCTCTCGCTTTCACTGTGGCAGGTCCATCCAAATTCTATTTCCATTATGAAGGGTCCATCTTTAACCCTTAAACTCTTTAAAGATTTTATCTATTGGACATTGAAAGGTCCATCTCTACCTCGGTTTTCAAACTTAAAGACAATCTTCTTACCTTTCTCACAAATTCAATGGTGCATTATTATCTTTTGGTCACAGTATGAAGGTCGCCCTTATCCCTCATTTTCTGTTTTAGTGGTCCATCCTCATCTCTTCCCTGCAATCTGAGGGGTTCATGCTCATCTCTTTCTCACAATATAAAGGTTCCCTCTACATATGCTTTGTACAAACTCAAGGGTTCCTCATTCTTTTTCATGCACAAAACTCTTTTGGGATGCTCCCTTTAAAAAGACCATCCTAATCCCTCTGTCCCCCTTGATGGGACACTCCTCATCCCTCTTCCTCACTCATTTCCCTGCCACACTCACAAAAGGGATTCTTCTGTATTGTTCTTAGGCTACATCCACTGCTGAAACTCTAATAGGACCCAATAGACACCAGCGGGATCAGGTTCATCGTCCTCAAACTGAATTGTGCATCCCCTGAGTTTATACTACAAACAGTCCATCCTCATGAACCAGACTCTTTAAAGGTGCTTCGTCCCAAAGGTTTCATCACCCTTAAAGGGATTGTCCTCTTCCATCATCAGCTCTTAACAAACCATCATCCTTTCACTTCAATACCAGCTTTATAGATGGCATTGTCCTTCCATCGCATTCTTTGCTTTAAACCAACAACAGACCACCTTTCGCCCTCCCTCAGACCCCACTGTCTTTCTTATTCTTACCTTAAACTCAAACAGGACATCATTGGCCCTCACTGAAGAAACCAACCATTCTCATGTTCCTTCAAGACTCATAAGTTGTCCTTTTCCACACTTAAATAATACATCCTCATCCCTCTTCTATCCACCACGGTTTACACACAGACCATCCTTATCCCTTCTTTACAATTTACTTTCCTCAGAGCTCCTCCCAGGGGACCGTGATCATACGTCCTTCACACCCCGAAGAGACCACTGTCCTTTTATATACCTCTAATTCTCCAGAGGGGGCATCCAGCTGGCCATTCATTCTGTAGAGATTCTCAAGGGGACACACTCACATCTGCTGAGAGACATCACTGCATGCACACACACACACACACACACACACACACACTAATATCAGTCACATGTGTAAAAGGGGGTCTCAGAATTGCTCTGGTACGTCAAATTCACGTAGCAGAAGCGGTGCTTTCGAAAACAAGTACGGCGCATCTCATTATATATAATAATTATTGATCAATAAATATTTTTTGTTTACATATGCAAATACGTTCAAAACGATGCATCGCGATACAAATGCCGGCTGGTATCTGATGCACTCTTTTTAAAAAAACGATGCACAGATATTTATTTATTTATTTATTTATTTATTTATTTATTTATTTATTTATTTATTTATTCAATCTCCATGTGATCATGTGACCCTGCATAATTTCTGCATGTTCTCTTTTATTAGTATATGAAGGTCCACCTTTGATGCTCAAACACACCCACACCCACACCCACACCTACACCCCCCACTCACCCCAACACACACACACACACACACACAGATGTTGTGCATTTCTCCAGCGTAATAAATGGTCCAGTGTCAGGATTAAAAGGAGTGCTTTAATCTCACGGCTCTCATAACGCCGGTCTGATTGATTAGGTTTTTTTTTCCCAGGAAGCTTATGTCAACAAGGGGGAAAAAAATAAACCTAATCCT
>MU550627.1:619805-639493 GCA_024362625.1 Silurus asotus
TGTTGACGTGCTGATAGCTTCCACCTGCTGAGTGAGGATAGCGTTGGAACATCACACACACACACACACACACACACACACACACACACCCCTAAGCCTTCAGCATACAGCTGCCTTCATTAACTCGTTAACACACTCTGTATAATCATGTCACATCTTTCACAGCTCAACACTTTAACATGAACTTATTTAATGTCCTTCTCAGCAGCTTCTCATTGTGATTGTTAGCGTATCAGGAGACACGATTCTGAGACACCCTGCTCATGATTCATCACTATCACTGTACCTGACATTTACACAGCCATATGATGAACTCGTCCAATCAATGGCCCTCAAAAGCAGGGACTGAGGAGAAGAAAAAAAAACATGAAATATGAATATCTGCATAAATAAGCATGAGATTTAAATATTTATAATATACACAGTGCATCCGGAGAATATTTACATGGATTTACTTATTCCACATTTTGTAATGTTACAGCTTTTTTCCAAAATGGATACAAATTCATTATTTTCCCTAAAATTCTACAAACAAATTTCCATAATGGCAACGTGAAAGGAGTTTGTTTAAAATCTTTGTAAATTTATTAAAAAACAAATTGCATGTACATTAGTAATCACAGCTTTTGCTCAATACTTTGTTGAAGCTTTTTTGGCACCAATTACAGCCTCATGTATTTTGGAGTTTGATGCTACAAGCTTCCCCACATTCTTCTTTGCAGAACCTCACAAGCTCCATAAGTTTGAATGGGAAGCTTTGGTGCACAGCCTCTTCTTTGTTATCTTGTCAGTGTGCTTAGTGTCTTTGACCTGTTGGAAGATGCATCATCAGGTAATAAGCGTGGTTTCCTCCAGACATGACGCTTGGCATTCAGGTAAAAGAGTTCGAGAATTTAGTTTTTCCAGGTGGGCCGTCATGTGCCTTTTACTGAGGATTGGTGCAGTGCAGCAGAGATGTTTTTCTTCTGGAAGGTTCTCCCCTCACAACAGAGAAATGCTGAAGCTCTTTCAGAGTGACCATCAGGTTCTTGTTCACCTCCTAAGGCTTACCTCTTGTTCACCTCTCCCGGTCGGTCAGTTTGGCCAAACAGCTCCTGGTGGTTCCAAACTTCTTCCATTTACAGATGATGGAGTCCACAGTGCTGGACCTTGCATGCTGCAGAAATGTTTCTGTCTTCTTCCCCAGATCTGTGCCTCGATACAATCCTGTCTCAGAGGTCTACAGACAATGACTTGGACTACATGGCTTGGTTTGTGCTCTGATGCACTGTTAACTGTGAGAACTACATACAAAAAAAAGAGACCACTAATAAAGTAATTATGTTTTCAAACATTTTACACATTGGTAATAATGCACGGTTTACATTGGTTATTGTAGTTATTGCACAAAACTTTTTTATTGTTATTATTGCCCAGTTAAAAACACAATAACAGTGTGTATTATTATTATTATTATACTGGTTCACTGGGAGCAGCTCTGATTGTAAAGTCGAATAGCAGCAGGAAGAAAAGTCTGTATTGCTCCTTCAGACACTTGGGATGTAACAGTGTGTCACTGAAGGAGCTGCTCAGAGAGGAAACTGTTTCATACGGTGGTTGAGAGACGTTCTTCAGCAATGTTGATAGTTTAGTCACCATCCTCCTTCTTCCACGTCCTGTACACTGAGCTGGCCTTCCTGATCAGCTTGTCCAGTCTCTGCCTATCTGCAGTTGAGATGCTGCTGCACCAGAAGACCACCCTAGAGAAGATGGCTGAGGCCAGCACAGAGTAAAAAAATGTCTTCAGTAGCCCTCCCTGCACTCCAAAAGACCCTAGTCTCCTCAGCAGAGAGAGTCTGGTAGTTTTAAAATTCCACTCTCACAATGTTCTTCTCCTGAATGTTCACTGCTGATAATGAAGTTTGTTTGTGCCATGGAAATCCACCACCAGTTCTTTGGTTTTCCCCACATTTATCTGGAGGCAGCTCCATTGGCACCAGTCCACAAAGTTCTGGATCAGTCCTCTGTACTCCCTGTCATCATCATCTGTGATCAGGCTGACGATGGCAGAGTCCTCAGAGAACTTCTGCAGGTGACAGGTTGCTAAGCTAAACACGAAGTCTGCAGTATAGATGATGAAGATGAACGGGCCAGAACAGTTCCCTGTGGGTCTCCAGTGTTGCAGACAATCATGTCAGACTGTGTTTGGTTTGTTATGTAATCCAGTATCCAGGCATATACTATAGATGATGCTCCATTTCCATGTACACCAGCTTATCCCTCAGAATTGCAGGTTGGATGTTGTTAAAAGCCCTAGAGAAGTAAAAAAAACATGACTCTCACTGTGCTTACAGCCTTTTTTATGTGTAAGAGAGCCCTATAAAGGAGGAAAATTATGGCATCTTCCACTCCAATGCCAGGCTCGTAAGCAAACTGAAGTGGACCCATTGATGGGCTCACCAGAGGTTGAAGAGACCAGCCTCTCCAATGTCTTCATCAGATGCAACATCAATGCTACTGGTCTGTATTCCCCAAAACTTTTTAGTGCAGGTACCATGCAGGATGTCTTGCACAGCTGTGGCACTTTCCCAGCTTCAGGTTTAGACCAAACATATACAACAACATTGCCGCACAGCTGGTCTGCACAGGTCTTAAGGAGCCTGGAGCTGATGCTGTCTGGGCCCGCAGAATTCCTCGCTTTGTTTTTCTTGAGCTCCATTCTCATGTGGGCTTCTGTGAGGGGCAGTATGTAGTGGTTAGAGTGGGGCCTGGAGCGAATTAGTAGGGGTGAAAGGTTAGGTGTGTTATGGGTAGGCTGTGAGCTGATAGCAGGGCAGAGAGAGGTGGGGCTGGAGCATGTGTGGGAGCAGAGAAGGAGGGTTGCAGCAGGGTGACTAAGTGGGGGCAGGGGTGGGGAGCCCCTTCCACACTTTGCTGATGTTGTTCTGCTGCAGCTAATATTCCATCTTTCTCCTATAGCATGCTTTTCCTTTCTTGATCTTCTTTCTCAGTTCTCTCTGACAGTTTTCATCTCTTCCTTGTTTTCTGATATAAAAACCCTCTTCCTCTCTTTAAGGAGAGTCTTTTTATCAGGGTTGATCTATGGCTTGTTATTAGGAAAACACCGTACAGTCCTGGCGGGTACAGTGTTCTCCACACGGAAGTTGATGTAGTCAGTAATACAGTCTGTTAGATTGTCAATATCCTCCCCGTGTGGATTGCACAATTCCTCCCACATATTTGTGTCAAAACAGTCTTTCAGAGCCTCACTGGTCTCAACAGACCATTTCCTCACTGTGCGGGAGGCAGCTGGTTGCCTGCATACAAGAGGTTTGTACACAGGTAGGAGATGAACCAGGTTATGATTTGATCTTCCCAACGAGGGGAGGGGTGCCAAAGTGTCAGCCTCATTTCAATTGGCATAAAATAAATCCAGTGTTTTATTGTCTCTGGTGTAGCATGAAACATACTGGGTGAATGTGGGCAGAGTGGAGGATGGAGGGGCATGATTGAAATCTCCAGAGATAATGAGAAGGCATTTGGGCTCTGTGTTAACAGTCTGTTAACAACAGAATGCAGGACATCGCATGCCGATTATATTATATACGCAGCTATCGCATTTACATTAGAGAATCCCCTGGGCAGATAGTACGGCCTCATGCTAGCGGCTAACAGCTAAATATCCTTACAGCAGATTTGCTCTTCAATCGTGATGTGACCAGGTTTACACCATCTATTATTCACAAAAGCTGCCAGCCCTCCTCACTTTCTCTTACCGTTTTCCATCGTTACAGAGCCATGACTCCGTGAACAGCAAGACGCTACCCTCCCGGAATTCAATCTCATGCCGGGTAAGAGCCGCTAGCTTGTTCATCTTGTTGGATAAAGAGCTCACATTCCCCATGAAGATGGATGAGAGAGTTGGTCTGCAGGGTCTCCTTATGGTCCGACACAAAGCACCAGCTCGGTTTTCCCGTCTCTTTCTTCTTAGCATGTTGCAGAATGTGTAAACAATAGGATCACGGCTGTAAACAGAGTTTCCAGACACGACTGTGAATAACATCCAAATAAGTGGATGAAGCAGAACAAACTCAGTGTCTTAGTTGATGTTTGTAGTGCAGTTCACATTCACACGCACATAACACTCAAAAAGAAAAACGCAAAGTGGCAGAAAATTATACGAGAGCTGCTGCAACAGGCTGCCACTGGGGCGGCGCCTACCATAGGCAGAATGCAGGAGGCCCCGAGCTCAATTTTGAGTGTCATGGCAAAGGATGTGAAAACTTATGTACATAGGATATTTTTTAACTATTTTATTTTTAATACATTTGCAAAGATTTCAAACAAAATTCCTTCACGTTGTCATTATGGGGTTTTGGTTGTAGGATTCTGAGGAAAATAATACATTTAATGCATTTTGGAATAAAGCTGCAAAAAACATAGCAGAATGTGGAAAAAGTGAAGTGCTGTGAATACTTTCCGGATGCACTGTATTATAGTATAATAAGGAATAGTAGGGTTTAATGTCCTTTACAAAAAAAAACAATTTAGTCAGCAAATTTACAGGAATTAAGCAAACTCTGTAGATCTCTCCTGGTTCCATGTCTTGGCTTGTTCTCAGGACCTCGATGAGCTCCACTGGGTGTGGCACATAAACAAATAATGGCAGTCACTCAAAACAAAGATATTTTTGGAAAGCTTTACACACCTAGGCTTTTCACTTTGATTATAAAAAGATGAAGCTTAAGATTTTGTCATTTGGGGCTTGGCACATTTTTTTCTATTGCCCAGGAGTGTGTATCTCCTGTGATTAAAGCAGGAAAAAAAACATCTCTGACATGAAATGAGTAAAAAAACGACTAAAATTAAAGCCATCCCACTGTGTTAAGGCAGACGGAGGGATTTTAAATCAGAATGTAAAGACGCACTGCACTGAAAGTGAAGAAATAGTGTTCACGATAAACGGTGAAATGAGATCATCATCATCATCTATTAATTGATTTTTTGAATCTAGCTTTGAACAGTGGATATTGTCACATAGCTGATTTACAGAAATAAAAAAAAAGGAAAATTGTAACATTTATAAAACACAAAATCAATCAATTTAGTCCATAATGAGCAAACCAGAGGAGTCAGGGAGAAAAACCTCCTGAGATGAGAGAAGGAAGAAACCTTGAGAGGAACCAGGCTCAAAAGTGGTGATTATTTTAATATTTTGGGAACTGACTCAAACAAACTGAAGGAAATGAAAAATCTGCCCCTTTTAAACACCGGTGTGAGATTAAACATTCTAGTGTGTGATTAAACACGGGTATGAGATTAAACACTTGTGTGAGACTAAACACTTTTGTGTAAGATTCAACACTTGTGTAAGATTAAACACGGGTATGAGATTAAACACTCAAGTGTAAGGTTGAACACTGGTCTGAGATTAAACACTTTTGTGTGAGACAAAACACTCTGATATGACTTTAAACACTCTGAAATGAGATTAAACACTCTAGTGTTAGGTTAAACACTCTGATGTGATAAACACTCGGGCAACAGATTAAACACTTGGGCATTAGATTAAAGACTTGGGTGAGAGTTAAAACACTAAGGTATGAGATTAAACACTCAGATGTGATATTAAACACTCAGACCTGAGATTAAACACTGAGGTGCACATTTTAACACTAAGGTATGAGATTAAACACTCGGACATGCGATTAAACACTGAGCTGTGAGACTTAACACTAAGGTATGAAATTACACACTGGTGCGAGTGTAAACACTCAGATGTAAGATTGATCATTCAGGTTTGAGACTAAACACTGGTGTGAGACTAAACACTGGTGTGAGATTAAACATGTATGGGTGAGATTAGTTTCAGTGTTTTAGTGCGGAATAGTTGCTCAATATTGTTTGAAGTTTTTAGAGATGAAGAATCTTAAAGTTGAAAGATGAGAGATGAGACAGAAAAACAGGACAGAAAGATGAGACAACCGGAGTGATGAGGAAAAAAGACAGGACAGAAGGACAGCCAGAGTGATGGGACAGTAAGACAGGACAGCGAGAGAGACAAGGCAAAGAGACAGAATAGAAAGATGAGACAGAACAGAAAGATTGGACGGTAAAGGAACGATTGTTGCAAAGACAGGACAGAGATGAGACAGAAAGACTGGACAACCAGAGGGAAACAGTTCTGAGGGATGGGATGAAAAGACGGGACAGCCAGAAAGAGACGGAACAAAGCAAAGGGGCAGAAAGACTGGACGGAAAAAGAGACAGAGAGTTGGGACACCTGAAGAGACGAGACAGAAAAACAGGACAGTTGAACAGAGAGGACAGCCAGAGACATGGGACACAACAATCAGTGTTAAGTGAGAAAAGCTACATGAGGCTTAATGGTGCGGTGTGTTAGCAGTGCTAACGATGGCTAGGATCAAACACACACACACACACACACACACACACACACACACACACACTCAGCTCATGAGCGCTGCAGTCCACTGAGCGCAGTCTGCGTGTCAGAGCGCTGATGAAGAGTGATGGTGATGGTTTCGGTGCGTGATCCTGCTCTCAGCTGTCAGAGCTCCAGTTAATTACTGATGCCTCGTGTTCCTGCTCTACACCTGAACCTCATCTCACATCCAGTGCTGAGGAAACACACCACCTTAAAAACACCAGTACACACCAGTACACACCACACATGGGGGGGGGAATAAGAGGAAAATGAGTCTACGACAAAAAAGTGAGTTAAACGCTGAGATCTGCAGCGACGACATTTTCATTTCAAGAATTCATCATTTCTATTTGTTTATTTTTATCAGTGTTGCATTTTTTTCTGTAGCGTAACATAATTTTTAATAATTCAGGATAAATGTAAAATGTAACTTCTCAAACATTTGAAATTAAAATTTGAACAAAAACATGTGGAATCTGAAGTCTATAAGAGATAAGGCAGCCGGAGAGAGTGGGGACAAAGTGATAAGCCAGAAAGACAGAAGAGATGGAGAGAGTGAGGAGAGAGAGATGGGCAGAAAGACGGGACAGCTGGAGAGAGTGGGGACAAAAAGATGTGAGAGAAAGACAGGACAGTTGGAGAAAGAGATAGGACAAAGCAATGAGGCAGAAAGATGAAACAGCTGGAGAGAGTAGGGACAAAGAGATGGGACAAAAAATGCGTGTGGATGAAGTGATGGAGCAGAAAGACGAGGCACAGGGAGAGCCGGTCGCAGAAAGAGATGGGACAGAGATATGGGACAGCTGTAAAGACGGGAGAGAAAGATGGGACAGCTGGAGAAAGAGATGAGACAGAAAGATGGGACAATTTGATTGGGCTTCAGATTCAGATACAAATAAACTCTGAAATTTTCTGGTGTCCTGAACCACAACACTGGTAAACTGCTCACTAGCGACATTAGCATCGTAGCTCACAAAGACGTGATGATTGACAACCCAGAGTGAAAAGAGAACGGCAGGAAAAGAGAGGGTTTGAGAGAAATGGTGCTGATTTGATCATTTAACAGAAATTGTAGCTCGTGGCTGAAATGAAACGACTGAATAAAAAATAAACATTCCTGCGGCTGCATCATCCTTTTCTCCATCTACGGGATTGAACTAGCTTTAATTACCATCTCCTGGGCTTGGGCAGGTCGCCATGGTGATGACCTCTCACTGTAAAATAACCTGTCCGTTCGAGAGACAGACGGACAGACAGAGAGCTTCGTCCTGTAGAGTTTGAAAAAAGAAAATATATGTATATTTTTTTATTATCAGTATTAAACAAGTTGATGATCCATTCGGCAGTAATTCAGGGTAAAAATAAGAGACAAGGTTGCCAGATTATGCATTTGACCCCATTTGTTTCATTTGACAATCATGTGAAGAAAAAAATGCCACTCCAATTTACAGATATCCAGAACCAAATGAAACCAATCTGGCAACCCAATGAGTGTGTTTACATTTACAGTGATATAATAATACTCTGATCTGTGATTGGACAGACTGTCCAAGTGATCATGTTAAGGACAGGATGGATGTCTTTGTTCTTGCAGTCAGACTACATATATTTAGGAGAAAATGAAATCATGGACCTGCTGCAGCTACAGGTGCCTACACAGCAAGCTGTGATGCTTTGTATGTTCTGACTTCTTTCTATCAGAGCCAGCATGAACGTTTAAAGCAGTTTATTCTACTCTAGTTCTTCTGTGGGATTGGACCAGATGGGTTAGCCATCACCCCTTAGACACATCAAGGAGTTTGTTGTCCAAGTTGTCCATCCTCGGCGCCTATTAGAGAGGTACTAACCCCCTGCATTCCAGGAATACTCCAGAAGACCTGCTGTTTTGCAAACGCTCTAACCCAATCGTCTATCCAGTCCACACAGCAAAATCGGTATATCCAGATGTTTTAAAAACAAAAAATCCTGCCTTAGCATGAGGAACAGTTTACACACTCTCAAGGTTAGTTTCTCCAAACGTTCAGCTGAAGCACTTTGCCGTGTCGCTTGTAAAACTCTCCAGAGATGTTCTTCACTAGATGCAGATTTCTTGTTCATCCCAGAGCAGTTCAATAGAATTCAGGTGCAGTAACTGGGAGGGATGATAGATCCAGATCACTCCAGACGACTCTCTCAATAACACATGCAAAACTCAGACGTGCGATTCGGATTGTCGTCTTGTTGTACGGTGAAGTCGCTTCGAACGAGCCGCAGTTCAGACGGAATCATATGGTGGTGAAGAATGGAATGGGAGCCGTGTTGGTTCAGGATTTCTTTCACCATGTAACCTACATGTATACGAGTTACCATGTTCTCCAAATACATGCAGAAACATGTGGAATGTTACATGGATTTCATCCAAGACTTGACCTGCCTGAGGTAAAAGTAGGATGAAAATGGAGTCATTTAAATAACCAGGTGTGTCACATAGAACTATATTATTTATATTGAAGTCATTATTTTGAGGTCGTTAATTAAGTTTTGCTCTGCTGGAGATTTTTCATTTAGAGAAAAACACACACACCTGTGTGTGATATCGTCCTTTACATCTGCACTTTTACAGCAATTCGTTTTCCCTCCCGTCGTTAGTTTGTTTGTAATCGTGCTTGCGTGGTGGAAATGTCATCGCCTGTTATTTTTTTCCCGCAGAAAATTTCAAGGTTATTGTTAAAATGTTCTCTGTGTTGAGGAAAGTGGAATTCGCCCGCAGCCCAGAGCTGCAGATTAACTAAAGCCGTCTTAATTAATCTTTCTCGCCGCTCTCCTCTAACAGACCTTGCCCAGCTTTACCTTTCATATCCAAACAAGCTGCATCAGTCTCTAACCTTCCTCATACACCCCACCGAGTACACACACACACACACACACACACACACACACACACACACACACGTGTTACAGAGATAACCAAAACTTTGGAATTTTCCACTGATTGTTCTCTCTCTCTATTATTCTCTCGCTCGCACCCACACATATGCCATGTAAGATGAAGGAGCTGCTCATGTGACAGGCTGAGAGAGTTTTATTTCCCCTCGTGTCTCACCTTGAATCTTGTCTCACGCTGTGACGACTGGGAGCTAAAGACTTACGCCGAGACTCGGGGGATTCTGTGGTGTTTGACGGGACGTTTCACAAATTCCAGGCGTGTGCCGGAGAGCGACATCACACCTCATCTCTATGCTGAAGCTTCTAGTCAAAATCCCCGACCTCACTGCAAACAGCAGCACCACAGAACTGGGGGGGGCATTAAAATATTTCCTGAAACACACAAGAATATACAAACTCACTTCAAGTTTTCAGTTGATCAAAAATAGTGGAACATTTGAGGTTTTTTTCCTCAGATGTGTCCTGTAAAATTATGTAAACAGTGTATAGTATTGATGAGTCGATTCATTTGAATGACTCAATTGATTCATTTGAACGAGTCTTCAAGATGACTCGGAAGAACGAGTCGTCTCAAAAATGGTGATTTTCTACTGAACGCGCACGAGCAAAGCGACGCAAAATCTTCCAAAAGCACTACACAATGCAATAGATCAGTTTTTGGTGACTTTATTGTTACAGTAATTATGGGTGTCACGTGAAAAAGAACTAAAGACACGAATCAGAGGATATGAGAGGTGAAGCTACACATTCTGTTTATCATCATTTGTCCTTTGTGATATTTTCATTATTGGAACTGTAGTTAAAGTTGGTGTATGTAGGCGTGTTGGAGGATCTGATTATTGAACATGTAACACTTTATTTCTGATCGAATGAACAGAATGAAGTAAATGACTCAACAAAAAGATTCGTTTGGATGAACGAGATTCAAAGAACCGAGTCACTGAAATGATCCGATTTTAACATCACTAATGCAGAGCTCTGAATTTCTGCTCTCAGTTTCACCTAGACTAAATTTCTTTAAAAAAAAGAAAAGAAAAAAACAACATTAAAACCAGAAAGATGTCCATGGTGGAAAGCACGTCATGATAAAAGAGAGATTGAATCACAGCCATTGCACGAGTATTCGGTATAGAACAAATCAACAGCAAGTTGGAATATCTGAAAATGGTGTACTAACAAACAGATCTGCTGAAGAGCTGAAAGCTGTCAAGAAAACCCCAAGAATAACACTCAGGGACCAACATCACCAACAACCTCCACACTGACTGGTTCATGAGCCCAAATTCTAAATACAGCAGAAAAATAAAGCTCCATACCACTAGATGTAAACATCTCATCTGCAGTAAAATGACCAGATTCTCAGAGAAATACTGAGACGAGCCACAAAAGCTCACGAGCTTAAAGGATAAAGAAAGGATCTGCTCATGATCCTAAAATATACAAGCTGTTGGATTAATCACGGTGGTGAAATGCTGCTTAGGCTTGAATGTTTTAATGTGTGGCTTCTTCAGGAACTCACTAATCTTTATCGATGATGGAATTGATGATGCAGCAGCAGAAACATTCTGTCTGACAATTTGCCCAGAAATGCATCCAAAACTTTGAGGGAGGAACAAATGTGACTCCAGTAAAAATACAAAAGTTTTTACCTTCAAATGTAATGAAGTATCCAAAGTAGTGATTTATTATAACTATAATGTTCCTATGATCTTTTTTATCACAAGATTCTTTACTTAATCACCTCAGTTTGTGTGTAAAGACTCGAATGTGACTCTAAGCACACTGATCTATTAATAGAATAATATTAATGACTCAAACACTGATTGATTTCTATTACAATCATCATGAACCCAAAAACCTAAATAAATTGTGCAAATCGCAGCCACGTGTGTGGTGGTGAGTTCGAGTCTGGAGTTTCTTCATCATTTATTCCTCTCTAAATGTTCTGCTTGATAATGAACTGATGCTGAACTGTATGTTGGTGATCAGTAGATTTACCGAGCGCCGATCAGAACACGTGTAAAACAGAGCGTGCGCTCGATCCTGATTGGTGACTCGCCCCGTGTTTCACCAGTTACGTTTTTATCCTCGTAAATAAAAAGAGCAACTGATTTCACTACATGTAGTTGAGTAAAAAGTGAAATATTTGACTTTAAAATGTAGTGAAGTTACAGTAAAAATCTCCCCGAATGGAAACACTTCAGTAAAGTAGAGATATGCGAATAAGCTACTTAAATACAGTAACAAATTACATTTACTTCATTACTGTCCACCACTGGAACTTTATCATGCAGCAAGAATATAAAAAAAAACAGACTTCGTCAGGGGAAAAGTGGAAAAATGAACAGACCATCACAAAACTCAGCAGCATCTCAAAATGCTCCTAAAGAAACACATGATAACTTAAAGAAGTTCTGCTACCAGCCTGGAAAGGCATCTCATAAAATGTACGTATATGACATTTGCCAGACGCCCCCTTATCCAGAGCAACTTAGTTAACTCAGTAATACAGAAAAGCAGTTGAGGGTTAAGGGTCTTGTTGAAGGACCCAGCAGTGGCAGCATGGTGATGCTTGGATTAGAACCCATGACCTTCCAATCAGAATTCCAGCATCTTATCTACTGTGCTACCACTTTCCATCAACAGTTCGCTGATGTCTGCGGGTTCCTGCAGCCAAGAAATATGCATCTAAACACTGTGGATTAATTACATGAAAACCAATACTTTTGCTCACCTAACGTTGTGTTTCCTGCTTCCAAAGTGAGTTGTAAGATGTTTAACAGGTGAACATGTAACTAGGGTTAGGGTTAGGGTTAGGGTTAGGGTTAGGGTCTCAGGAAATGAGAGTCTCATAATCATTAATCTCAAAATCAAAACCATGCTGTTCCAATACTTTTGGATCGATCTGTCTAAAGGTACAAAAATGAGCTTTTTATATGTCACATGTTAAGGGTTAGGGGCCTTGCTCAAGGGCCCAAGAGAGGCAGCTTGGCAATACTCTATGCCGTGCTCTACAGGAGCGGCTGATTGGTATCAGTGTTGTTTTGGCTGTGATATTATTTTGACTGCCATCAGACGTGTCAGACGTCTCCCAGTGGTGACCCTGTAAGGCGTCTAGACGATTGTAAGAAAGAAAGAAAGAAAGAAAGAAAGAAAGAAAGAAAGAAAGAAAGAAAGAAAGAAAGAAGGCAGTAGTGGTGCTGGATATCTCAGGTGATTATTTCCTATTCTGTAAATCAACTACGAGTTTTAACACACCGACTTCCTGTTTCGAAAGGAAGTGCGTCAACATTTCATAGGAACTAATCAATGCTTAAAATAATTTTTTTTTCTTTTCCGGGTAAAAACCAGTTATCATTTCCCTGATCTTGTCTCTGTGCTTATTTCCACGGGTACGGTGTGTTAATTAGGCCGTGCGAGGACTGAGAAATGATGCGACCCTTCAGTTCATCGATTTCACATTAAACACAGAGCTCTCAATTTGCTGGCTCATTATGGTGTGTTTGCACCGCCTGCACAGCAGTGTGTGTGAGGTGAACAAGGCTTTCTGTGATAAAACCACAACGTATAAGCAACTATAGGCGCACACACACACACACACACACACACACACACACACCAGACGATATATGCTAACGTTTTGTTATCTTGCTTTTGCAGGGCTCTGTCCCTGTTCCAATGATTTTACAGGGTAATGTTTGCGACGAGCGTACGGCTCTGCAGAATGAGTTCGCATATGACTCAATTAAGCTTTCAGCAAAATGTGTAATTAGCACAGCTCTGTTTGTGTGTGTGTGTGTGTGTGTGTGTGTGTGTGTGTGATTTCAAACAGCCCTACTTAAGGCTTTCACATCTGCCGCAGCAAATGATCCCCTCCGCTCTGCCTTGGGACGGCAGCCACTGCTAATTACCAATAAAACTAAGTTTGGATTATTTCTACAAATTATTAAGACTTTATCTTAAGTGGACCAGAACTTGACGTCCCAGAGCCAAAAAATGGTGATTTGGTGCGTGGGATGGCGGATGGAGGATTTTTGCGGCACTACGGCTTACAGATTAGATTTTTTTGTGGTTTGCAGACTTCCTGTAATGAGTTTAGAGGCAGTTATTAACACAGAAAGAGTGGGGCACATGTTCAGGCACATGATACTTCAATTGTTCACTTTAGAGGGGAAAAAAATCCAGCAATAAACCAGAATATGTGTATAGTAACATCCCATAAATATATGTATGTATGTTTATATGTATGTTTATATGTATATGGGAATCGGTACTGGAATCCATCCATTTCTTTGCATATCCCAGCTTGTTATGAAGCACTGCTCAGAGCACAGGGTCGTTCATATTATGGAGCATTAAGGGCCATGCTCAAGGGCCCAACATTGACTAAGTAGTGGTGTTGGGGCTCAAACCCCCAATCTTTTGATTGGTAATCCAGAGGCTTAACCTTTGTGTTACCACTGACCCCATTTTCCACAATGACACACGAATCAGTTATGCAGTAATCAGCAATCTTTTTTTTTGTTTACTTTTCCACCCATTTGAGGTTCTGTTCTAGCATGCTCGATCCATTAAGATCTCCTGCGTAAGAGCTCCAACCCTTTGCGGTGAATGTGAACGCTGACTGCACCCCAGGAATCTTCTCACCTACATCACTATCTGAATTTACTAACAACCTTTTGGCTGAATGAAACCTCAAACTTCCACAAAACCCAGTGGAACATCTTCACAGAAAAGTGGAGTTTATTATAACAGTATTTACATTTCCAGCATTTAGCGGACTTAAGTGTTTTAAGGGCCTTGCTCAAGGGCCCAACAGTGGCAGCATAGTGGTGGTTTGATTTGAATTCACGACCTTCTGAGCTGAAGTCCGACATCTTAACCAATGAGCTTCCACTACTACTTTTAAAATATGTATTTGTTAGCAACATTATTCCTTTCCAACGGAAGTAGCGTTTTCGTTTCTGCACGTTCATTAGTGCGCTGTAAGCTCTGACTCTCGATTCTGGAGAAAAGTCTTTAGCGTAGAGTAGCAACTCATTACCGCCGAGCTCCTAATGACTTTATGCAGAGAAAAATGAGTTCTAGGCCCCTGTGTATCCGAACGTGTTAATTAAAAGAACTAAAGTACCGATAACAACGGGATGTAATGCTATAATGTTGATGTACAGTGTGTACTGATACTGAAGAACACAAACCATGTATTTGAGTAAAAGTAGCGACACTCAGTAAAATGTGACTCCAGTAAAAGTAAAAATCTCCCTTTAAACTTTCACTTGAGTAAAAGTACAAAAGCCTTTAACTTCAAAAGCACTTTAGTATCCAAAGTAGTGATTTATCACCTATAATGTTCCTATTATCATTTTTATCACAAGACTTTTTACTTAATCACCTCAGTTTATGTGTAAAGACTCGAATGTGACTCTCAGCACACTGATGTTTAATTGTATGTTGGTGATCAGTAGATACACCAAGCGGCAATCGGAACACGTGTAAAACAGAGCGTACGCTCGATCCTGATTGGTGACTTCACCAATGCTTGATCCACAAATGAATAAAAAGAAATGACTGATTTTACTACATGTAGTCAAGTAAAAAGTAAAAGATTTGATTTTGAAATGTAGTGAAGTTACAGTAAAAATCTCACCAAATGGAAACACTTCAGTAAAGAACAGATACGGGAAAAAGCTACTTAAGTACTATAGTGAATCACATTTACTTTGTTACTGTCCACCACTGGACATTTCTCCATTATGACCAAGACAGGAAACGTTTGAAAGCAGCATTCGCCTAATTCATTACTTTTTTAATTGATTTTTTTGTAGCTGTTTTTTTTCTAGCAGAAAACCTGAACGCTGGATTTTGTTGTGCCGTACCCTTTATTATGTACATTTCATGGCTGATTCTAAAATAAATAGCTTCTACTGGGAGTTCATGCTCTAACGCTTACTGTGTCTTGTTTTTTTCCCTCTCTTTTTGTGAAGGTCACATGCAGGCGTCTGCAGATTCCCGAGCTGGGCATTGTGGACTGGGGAGAGAGTGATAATGAGGGCAATGATTCCCCCAAAGGACTAAGCAACCGCATGCCAAACCCTCTGCGCTTGTTCTCTAGAGCATATCGCACTCTCAAGAGCAGCATGAGGCAGATGACATATTTGGAAAAAATGGACGACTCATGGGACTGGTTATCTAACCAGACAGCTGTTGGGGAGGCGCAAAGCAGGACTAAACGCAGACCCATAGTGAAGACGGGCAAGTTCAAGAAAATGTTCGGCTGGGGAGATTTCAACTCCAACATCAAGACAGTGAAGCTGAACCTCCTGATCACAGGGAAGATAGTGGATCACGGAAACGGAACTTTCAGCGTCTACTTCCGGCACAACTCCACCGGCTTAGGGAATGTCTCGGTGAGTTTGGTGCCTCCATCCAAAGTGGTGGAGTTTGAAATGGCACAACAGAGCACAGTGGAAACCAAGGACACCAAATCCTTCAACTGCCGAGTGGAGTATGAAAAAACAGACCGGAACAAAAAGTCTGGGATGTGCGGCTTCGACGTCTCGAAAACGTGCTACCAGGAGCAGACACAGAGTCACGTCTCATGGCTGTGCTCCAAACCGTTTAAGGTCATATGCATCTACATCTCTTTTTACAGCACTGATTATAAACTGGTGCAGAAAATTTGCCCCGATTATAATTACCACAGTGACACACCGTATTCCTCCACGGGATAATCTCACCACCTGGACTTGACTCAAACCAACCTGGGCCAAATATGCAGCCCAAACCAGGCCCATTACTCTTCAACGAAACCATCTAGTAATCTCCCTGCTATATCTTCTCCATCAAGTAAGCTCTCACTCCAAATTTGGCCTGAACTCAAGGTCCAAAATCTCTCTTAATATTGTGGGTTGACTCGTAGCCCAAACCCACGACATGGCCCAAGATCATGGGCTAACTTGCTCCTAACCCTGGTCCATACTGTATTTATGGTTGGTCAAAGATGGAATGATTAACTCCAAACCTCAGTCTTTCAGCTCCAACTCACAGGCACCACCTAGTCACCCAAAATTATTTCTCAGAGACCAAACTTGGCTTGAGCTCACTGGCTGACTTGTTCCAGCCCCAGCCCAATTTGTTAAAGATCTAATCAGTCTCAAAACCGTGGGCTGACTTAGTCCGAGATCCAAACTATTTAAGTATCTGAGAGGGCAAACTTGGCCTAAACTTCTCCCAGAATTTCTCCCCAAATTGGTCCACTCGGACTCCCCCTGCAGCACTGAGCTCCTCAACTGTACCGCATGTTCTGCGTATATCAGGCACAATTAAGGATCAGACCAGATGTTCAAAAAAATCAGGCAAGAACATTAGCATGTGCTTTGGACAAACTTCTGCTTATCATGTGAGTGCAATGGTGGGCACATTGCGAGTTCTAGTTAAGACAGAACTGAGTTCATTGTTTGTTTATATTGAAGGCGTCGAACTCTATGCCGAAGCTGGACCAGAAGTTTGAAGAAACGGTCACCGTTTGAGGACAAAGTCCGACTGCCGTTTGCTTAGACAACAATGGGCAAACCAGCCAGCAAGGACCAAACGGGGAAAATAAGTTGAATACCTTTGGTGTGTATGTATCTGTGTAAGTGTGTTAACCCCATCAGTAAATCTGCTCATTGTGCACAGTGATGTCGTAAATCACAGAGAAACATTAGATGTTGTTGGCAAAGTTGCCCGGATTAGCATTGTGATCTTTTTTTAAATCATCGTTCAGGCGAAAAAAGAAAAAGTAAAAAATATGAAACTCCAGATTGCCCCTCGAGAGCTCTATTCATCGGACAGGTGGGTTTAGTGAATCTGGCAGCCAATTAACGACACTTTGTCATGGTCTTGCCACAGTGCTCCGCATTTCCAGGCTTTAATTAACATTAATTACAGTGGGAAATTTCAGTTGCACACGCTAAATGAAGGGACTGAAGCCAAAAAATGAAATTTAAGCTGTCAGTCATGGCAGCAGTCTCGCAGAAAAGAAGAAAAAAAATCAACTGGAGATACGTTTCGTAGTTACACATCACGTTGAGTTATCTGGATTTATTTGAAGTAGATATCCTGAATGAATAAATGTTATTTACTTGCAACGTAGGTCCTTTATATTGTTTTGCTAAAACCTTATACCACTGATAACGGAGTCATCATGAAGTTCTCAAATGAAATTGGTGCTTCATAGAAACCTAGGCGAACGGTGGAGAGCTACTCTGTCAGATTACCGCAGAATCGGTGGAATCATCCGGTATATTTATAGCAGTATCTAACAAAAGTAAGTGCACCCCTCACATTTCAGCAACCATATCTTCCCAAGTGTCAAAAACTATAGACCTGAAATGTGGATATTTTTTAGAGTATCAATGTGCAGTTTGTATAGCAGTACAGACCTCTAACAATAACTCAATACAAAGCCATTAGTGTCTAAATAACAGGCAAAAGTAAGTACACCCTCAGTGATAACAGCTGTACGTGGTGTAACGATGCAAAGCCACACGTCCTGTTTATCATGTTCATGTTTTTGTCTGCTTCACCATACAAATGTGTGTATCTTGTATAAGAGCAGTTCAAATTTGGTGCTTTAGGTCTAATTCTCTCATACTGACCATCGAATGTTCTAAATGCACCTCATGTTAAAGAGTCTCCCAGGATTTGAGAATGAGAATTGTTGCTCTTTAAAAAGATGCCGAGGCGATAAGAAGATCAGTAACATCCTGAAACTGAGTTACATTACAGTGGTCAGGGTCATACAGAGGCTTTCCAAGACAGGTTTCACTCGGAACAGACCTCACAAGGGTCCATCAAAGAAGTCCTCGTGCTGTGCGTCAGGTGCAGAAGCTGCAGACACATGAGTGCTGCAGGATTGCTTTGGAAGAAGCAGAATTGTGAGGTCCACTCGCCAGTGCTCAGACCGTTCACCACACACCGCAACAAGTCAGTTTGCAGACCGTCGTTCCAGAAGGAGCCTTTTCTGAAGCTGCTCACAAGAAAGCCAGAAAACAGTTTGCTGAAGATGACATGCCCAAGAGCATGAACTACTGGAATCATATCCTGTGGTCTGATGAGACTCTGATAAACTTGTGAGGGTGTCCAGCATGTGTGGTGACGCCCTGGTGAGGAGAACCAAGAAAACTGTGTCGTGTCTACAGTCAAGCATGGTGGTGGCAGCATTATGGTCTGGGGCTGCATAAGTGCTGCTGGTACTGGGGAGCTGCGGTTTATTGAGGGAAACATGGATTCCAACATGTACTGTGAGATTCTGAAGCAGAACTCTTTCCTTCAGAAACTGGGCCGAACAAGAGTTGTCCAACATAACAACGACCCCAAACACACCGCTAAGATGACAACTGCCTTGCTAAGAAAGCTGAAGGTGAAGGTGATGGACTGAACAAGTATGTCTCCAGACCTGAACCCTATTGAGCACCTGTAGGGATCCTCAAGCGGAAGGTGGAGAAGATCCAAGTGTCTGACATTCAGCAGCTCCTGTGCAGCTCTGGTGAATTCCATACCCAGGCGGATTAAAGCAGTGCTACATAACAATGGTGCTCACACAAAATATTCACATTTTGGACACAGTTTTGACACGTTTACTAAGGACTCACTTTCGTTGCCAGTTTTTTAGACAATAATGGCTGCATGTTGTTATTTTCAGAGGACAGTAAATCTGTACTGTATACAAGCTGCACATTGATACTCTAAATTCTATCAACGTTTCATTTCTATAGTTTTGTTGAGTCCCATGAGAATATACTAACTGTTTGCTGAAATCTGAGGGGTGCACTCACTTTTGTGAGATACTGCATACATATTTATACTGCATACATATGGTTGGATAATAATGCTTTGATTGTGTTCCTTTTTTTCCTGACAAATGATCAAACACAACATTTACACATTGGTTGGATCTTTGCTTTAAATGTTTATATTAAATTTGAAAAACTGAAAAATGAAATGTGAATTACAACACCTTCATTCCATTTTATTCAAAAACGTTTATTTATTTATTTATTTATTTATTTATTTATTTAATTAATTAATGTATTTTATTTTGGGTTTGCAGAACTCTTGTGAGACCATGAATGAAAAAAAAAACTGATCAACCATCAATGCAGAATCCATCAGTAGCTTCATCTAATGTTCTGGTTTCGCTCTAAAAAGTTCATATGGATCACTAGGGGCTTTTCAAAAGCAACTAGAGAGGGACAGGAAATGGGAGTCACACACATGTCCTGTTCTTAGTGTTATACCATTTACAGGATTTTCATAAACCACCTGCCCTGCCCCACCCTGCCCAGCCCCACCC
>MU550627.1:640036-647536 GCA_024362625.1 Silurus asotus
CCCCCAAAAAAAACAAGAAATTACTATTTTGTTTTGTGTCAAAATGTGAAAAGGAAATTCACCGTATATGATGAATATGATCACAATAATACTACATTCTGTGTGATTATACAAATCCAGAAAATAAATAAATTACATTTTACTGTTTTTTGGAGGGTTTTTTTGTTTCTCAAAATGTGAAAAGGAAATTCACCGTATATGATGAATATGATCACAATAATACTACATTCTGTGTGATTATACAAATCCAGAAAATAAATAAATTACATTTTACTGTTTTTTGGAGGGTTTTTTGTTTCTTTACTCTGTGTGTGTGACAGAGAAACAATAAACAACATTTTTTTTTTATATATATTGAATAAAAAAAAAGAAAGAACACGTTGTAATTCACATTTTGTTGTGAAAACTGTGAATCAAACCACGTAGAAATGCAATGTTTCCCAAAGCTGCATTTTTCCCCCCGTGAGTAAGTTATAATGAATCTGTACTCGAATTTCTATTCCTTTTCCCAGTATAAATAGAAAATGGATATTTACCTGATTTTGATGTGAACTGTACATTAAATTGTCTCACTAAAAGACTTCTTGTTATTCTTTTCCAACACGTTCCTCCCTTACTGTCGGATTTCTCTGGAATAATAACCCAGATGTTTATGTAGCAGGTGGTGTCATGACTGACTCCAATCAGACACTGTTAGTGTTTGCTGTTAATCGCATTACCTACAGATAAAGATCACGATGGCAAACGTTTTGTAAGGACAGTGATGATGATGATGATGATGATGATGATGATTCACTCCTCAGGCTCCTCAATGAGCTAAAGAAAATAAAATCTTCCTCTGTGTGCACACTGCTTTTGCTCGTCTCTGCGTTTCTGCGTTATTGCTGAACAAATCGTCTTCAGGTAAACGAATTTTCAAAATGTCTTAAGACGAAGACACAAACTGAGTCTGCGACGCTCCGACTGGGACCTCAGGACCATTGGCATGACATTTCCTTTTTCCACTTTTCATCACCAGAATATATATATATATATATTTATATATATAAAATTGTTTTAAATTAAAAAAAAAAAAAAGGTTCTGTTAAATCCTGGATTCTGATTGGTCAGAAGTTGCTTTATTTCTTGACAGTTTAATTCTCTGCTTTAATACTAATGCTAACGGTTGCTATAGCAACAGCTCAGTCACAGCAGATACTCCACATAAATATATTTTAAGAAAAAGTATAAAACTGTTAGGATTTTTTTTTTTCTTTTTTAAGGAAGGAGATAATTTAAGGAAGGAGTCTCCAGTGTCGGCGCTTTATAACATTCCGAGGAAAAGCTTCAGGATTGTTGATAAGTCGTGATTTCTCTGGAACATCACAAAGCCGTGGATTTTGGTTGCAAGCTGATATAGAAATACAGTAGCTGCTAAAAGTATTGGGACACCCATCATATGTGCTTCTTTCCCAAACTGTTCCCACAAACATGGAGGCCCTCAATTGTTTAGAACATCTTTGGATTCTGTAGCATGAAATTTTCCCAAACCTGAATGAAATTAGGAGATCCAAACCTGTTCAAGCATGACGATATACCCCTGTGTAGAAATCCAGCTTAAAGATCTGCTCCACATGGGTTGGAGTGGAAGACCTCCAATCGTATTGAACAGCTTTGGGATGAATGTGAACGCTGACTGCACCCCAGGTTTCCTCACCTTCTCACCTTCATCACTACCTGAGTTTACTAACACACTTAAGGTTAAATAAATCTCCACAAATTTAGTGGAACATCTTCCCAGAAGAGTGGTCTTATATTCATAAGAGTGATTTGTGATTTGTGCTTATTGAACATCCAATTCCACATTTAGTCCCAATTTGCTGTTATGATAAGTTGAACTCTTATGGGCAGAAGATCCAATAGATTCTGTGGAGATTCTGTGAATATTCATGTGGAGGTGGAAGCTCAGTGGTTAAGGGTTTGGGTTACTGATCGGAAGGTCTGGGGTTCAAGGTCCGGTAGACCTTGAACCCCAGACCTGGTATTGCCAAACTGAATTGAACAATGCCCGGTATCATGGCTGAACCCAGAGAAAGTGTCTGTGAAGAAAGAATTTCACTGTGCTGTAAAGTAATGACAAATGAAGGCAATTCTATTCTTCTACTATAAGTCAGGTGCTGGAGAAGTTGAGAAGGTAAGGAGGCCTGGGGTGCAGTCAGCGTTCACATTCATTTGGGTTGGAGGTCTATAGCAGGAGATCTTCCCCTCCATCTTTAGATCTTCATGGAGCTGCCTTTGTGCACTTTGTGTGATGCTGGAACAGGTTTGGGTCTCCAAGCTCAAGTGAAGAGAAAATGTCATTCTACCATATTCCAAAAAAGGTCCTGTACAAATCTGTGCAGTTTCCACCCCCTGGTGTCACACACAGTGTATCCCTGAACAGACGTCATGGATGATGAAAGCATCATTAGAGTAAAGAATCAAATTTTATGAATCGATTTTGGATCTACAGGACACGCAGGAAAAAGCTGTGAATTCCAGAAGCCGTGCTGTGGAGATGTGCAGCAGTGTGTTCACTTTTCTTTCATTACATTCACACTCTGGTCTTCACACTAAAACCCGTAGGCCTTTAAAAAGGCAGCTCAGGTTTATAGCAGCGTTTTCTCATGAGGCTGTATTCCCTCCCTCGCTCTGAAAGAGGAGAGAGAGCCGATACGGAGACGCTCCGAGGTAAACGAGTGTCTCATATCTGGGATTAGTGCCTGCTGTTCACTTTAATCAGCCCTGGCATTAGGGAGCACATGAAAGCAGCGTACTTTAATAGAGCAAAGTGCCACAGCTGTAGTGCTAATTCAGGACCAAATCAGGCTTCTCTCTCTCACACACACACACACACACACACACACACACACACACACACACACACACACACACACACACATAAACTTATATTTATGAGAATACGGTACAGTTCTGCATCTTTATAAATCCAGTTATATAAAAAGCTAATATTTTGTGTTGAAAAGGACTCGGACACACACACACACACACCTATAAAGTAGACTTGTGTCCTTCATATCTCTCTTCAGACTTATAAAAGAAAGATACAGCTTTTTTACGATTTTCTCCAAAAGCTCCTGGAAGCTCCTGGAATAGGTGGCGCTAAAGAGTCACGAGCACTTTAGTGTAAAAATCGTCTGTGAGCTGAGACATCGCTATAAATAAAGCAGAAACTTTATAGTCGTAAATAAACTCTGGGTAACAATCAGATACGTACATTAATAAATCACATTTACTCGTTACTGTAATTTAGAATTGTACATAAATACTTATTAAATCACCTCCTTTACTCAGTAAAAAAGAAATCAAGACAAAAATATCAAAATCATGCCCCGGAAACTACTGCACTGATTGAGGATAAATGCACTAAAGTCAGGAAAGAAAGATGGAGACGAACAGGACGGATGATGGAGACCTCAGCTGAAAGCGAAATACTGTTGAATCGATACTTGTTCAACAAGTCATGTTTATTTCTATTGCGCTTTTCCCAACAGACATCGTCTCAAAGCAGCTTTACACAAATCAACAGTGATGGTGAATGGTGTGAATTTATCCCTGATGAGCACCATGGCGACTGTGGCAAGGAAAAACTCCCTTAGATGTTATGAGGAAGAAACCTTGAGAGGAACCAGACTCAAAAGGGGAACCATCCTCATCTGGGTGGCATCACAAATGTGATCATAAATCTTTCAACAATACAGAACTTTCATGTTCTTTCAACAGTCTTTAGTATAAAACTAGGAGCTACTGAGCTCAGCATTTGTGATCATCACAGATCCAACATCAGCTTCTCCATGCCAGAGCCTTTAAACACTCCAGGAGGTCCAATGTCAAAACTTCCCACATGTAGTGGGATCCAATTGGCACTGGTACGTCTCTAGATGGTTCGGGATGTTTGTGAGTTCTGCATCTACTTCTTCAAAACGTGCGTTTGCTTTTCTCTCTGAATTAAAAATCTGCATTTGTGATTTCACTTTTTATCATAAATTCCATTCTTATGAGATTTTTTTGGTTGTTATTGAGCTATAACTTGTAAAGGTGCTCAGTTAAAAACCCGCCTGAGATTTTTAAGTGCTTGTCCTTTTTTAACTACACCAGAATCCCCCCCCCCCCCACCTTTAACCCCCCCCCCCCCCCCCCATTTAAAATAAAAAGGTAATTTGGTAAATTTGTAAATTTTATATAGCTACTTTTTACTAAAGTAGATTTTTATATCAGTAACTTTACTCATATGTAAGTACAATTTAATTAAAGTAGCAGCTTCTTTTAGAATATTTTATTACTCTTTGCACCTCTGATTACAGCCGTACACATCTGATCCAGAGTCTGATCCAGAGTCTATAAAGAAAGAACAAGGTTCTCCTTCCCTCACATATCGAACGCACTGCTTTGGAGACGTTCATCTCGAGTGACTTCTGTGCAGCGCCGAATGAAGCACGGTGGTGGGTGTGCTCTTGCTCTCCCAGGAGAAGTGTCCATACAAGGATTTCCGCCCTTCATGACATCATGAAGAGGCACACTTAGGGGGGAAAAAAAAAACTTCCCAAAACTTATACAAGCCTGAAAGAAGTGAATTTACATCGTTTTTTATTTTTTTTCAACTTTGGCCATGTTTAGCACAAGAATCCCACTCGAGCAGTTTCAGGAACTCAGAACACAGCAAATCGCATTAGAACCACCTTCTGATCTGATCCCTGTTCAGGAAACTGTGAGATTTTATTGCCATTAAAAAGATTTTCAGGTAGACAAAAATGTTTTTACATCGACTCCAACAGAAATGAATTATGGCTCAAATAAAGGGTCTGGATACCAGACTAAAATATATTAAATAAAAAGATTCCTGGTCATGAACTTGAATTTTCCTTCAATATCAATATTTTCACTTTGGAATTAAACACTGAGTTAAAAAATAATATTTAAATTGCTGCTTTGAGCTGTTTCTAATACACACATGTTTTAGAAGATTCCCGCTGGAGGGATTAATTTTTTCTTAATTTGAAGGAACGTGCAGTCAGACGTGTCGTACTGCAGTGTTCAGTTAATCCACTTCTCACGTGTACGACACGTCTGACTGCATGAAAGTATAATTGTAAATCAGTCTGATTACAAAAGACAATATCTTGCTGTAGAAGCTGATTAGACAATATTAGTCAGCAGGATGAGGAGAGTCAGGCGTTCATGAGTCAGCAGGACAATAAGAGTCAGTGTATGCGAGTCAAAAAGTGAAGGAGATTTGGATAGGAGAGTCGGGCGTACGCGAGTCAGATGAGCCTCTCGGAGACGTGAGTGAGTCAGATGAGTCTCTCGGAGACGTGAGCGAGTCAGATAAGAGTTTCTCATAGAGGTGACTGAGCCAGATAATATTTCTCTTTAGATATAAGTGAACCATATGACGCTGGATGCGAGAGTCTGGACGAGTCTGCAGAGATGTAAACGAGTCAGATGAGGCTCCTAAACTCGACTTGTACAGAAGGAGATATTTGAAAACCTTCCATCACTCAGATGGACCCAAGGGATTTGAATGAAAATCATTTGCAAACACTACACTTAATGCTGAAAAAAACATTATTTAATGTCAACACGCATTCATTAACAGAACAAATTCAAACAACGTAACATGAAACATGGCACCGGCGCATCCGATGCGATCGGAACACCAGGATTAGTGAAATATACCAAAAACAATATGGCGTGAATTTCCCAAACACACAGTGCAATACCGCTGATGTTCCACACTCAGCACCGGCGTCTCGCTGAGTCAGTGGACCGAGATGGCCGTGTGAGCTCCAAGCCCACACCCCCCACCCCCCCCTCGGGGTGATCAACTGAGTCTGAGAGGAGAGTAAGTTCTGGCACTCAGCAGAAGGGTGAATATCTAGGAGATGTTTCTGGAAGATTTGGAAAGTATACAATGGCCTACTTTCACATTATTCGTATGAATTATTATACAATAATGTCCAGTGCAGTGCCACATGAACGGTGGTGATGAATCAGAACACAATATTTAGCCAATAAACCACTGAAAAAAAACTTTGGATTCTACACGCCGCTATTTCGAAAACTATCAGTAAACGATGAAGAATGAGCAGAGATTTGACTCCATGTATCCAGAAGGTTGCATTTCTGCTAACGTTCTTCGGAGTAGCTAGAAGCACCAACGCTAAGCATGTCAACTGATGTGTGTGAGGAAAAAAATGAATAGTTTAGGGGGAGGGGTCACCAACATGGTCTCACTTTCACTGTCTCTATTTCTCTCATCTCACTTTCACTCTGTCTCTCAACATTTTCTAAAAATATCTGTTTCCTACTTTGGTAAATCATTGTTGATAATTATTCTGAGAAATCATTAACATGATCAGTGTCTTCACATAGATGATCATTCATTATTAATAAAATAATAAAAGGTAAATTGAGCAGGTAATTCAGATCAAACTGGAAACTGTGTGCATCAAACTGGCAGCCCTTTAAATGAATCAGTACCGAAGAAGCAGCTCTCCGATTCTAAAAGGTTGGTGACCCCTGCTTTAGGGTGTGTTTATATAATAACTACTAATTTTGCAATCTGAACATAGTAACAATGCTGAACAGGCCACGCCCACAAGCAACAATAGATCCGCTACCTATCCGAGGCGTATCTGGGGTGTGGATTTGTGTTTTTGTGCTTAGTGTGAAAAACGGTGCCAGAACTTCTCTCACGACTCACGTTTCCTTGCATTATTTCAGGAAAACGTGACACTGTGTGTTGGGGTACAGGTTAATGCTCCGTTGTGGAACGCGTGTTTTAAGACTCGCCGGATGAACCGAAACCTGGAGATTTGGAGCGGTGTGCGCATTTTATATGGATTTGAGAAAAAAGTGGACGACTTTTAGCCCTCGTTTCTCTCACAGTGTAACGTCTGAGTAACGCGAGTGTAGAAACAAGCGCGCGATACTTCTTATTTTTTTACGCAAAACACACGCACACTAAAGTATTTCTCTTTCAAATATAAGTCAAGTAAGTCCTTTACATAGAAATAGTGCCATCAATATGGGGCATGATCGGGTTCACTCATGTCTATTCATGAACACGGGGCCGAACTTTTCTAGAACGCCGGAACTTTATTTCCTTTAAACGAACCTTTTTACGTCGTGTCGAAAGCCACGGCTGGGCGAAGGGAACTAGTGCAAAAGATGAGGAGGAAGAGAAACAGGAAATGGAGGAGGAACGCTCCGGTCCCTTTGGGATGAGTTCTGGGACCGCTCTTTTTTTACGCCCATCAGAGACGACGTGAAAGAACAAAAGAGTCCATCCAGTCCATCACTCATTCACACACACACACACACACACACACACACACACACACACACACACACATATATATATATGTGATAGACAGTGGGTGAGAGAGATGACGTCCCAGAAGAGAGAAAGAGAGAGAGAACATACAGGGCAGGAGAAGAAAGAAAGAAATAAAGCTCAGA
>MU550627.1:650036-665749 GCA_024362625.1 Silurus asotus
ACACACACACACACACACACACACACACACAGGGGCTAATTACATACTTGCTATTCGAGTATTTTCCATCCTTGCAGCCCAGCTGTCTGAGGACGCTGCACCTACAGAGGAGATAAGAAGGTAAAGAAACAGAGCTGGCTAACACTGTGTGTGTGTGTGTGTGTGTGTGTGTGTGTGTGTGTGAACAGTGAAGGCAGCAGTGATTTATCATCGAGTGCAGGCGTTTTCTCTCGAAGCTGCACTTGCCTGTTGATAAAATCGATGGCTTGAGCTTTGAGCTGCTCGGCGCTGTGCAGGTCGGCGAGGATGAGCGTGTCGGCGACGTTCTCCACACACAGGCTGCTGCACAGGGACTCCTCACACATCACCTTTAAACGCTCCAGAGCGTACTGCACACACACACACACACACACACACACACACACACACACAATTTACAGACCTGTCAAAACTTTTCATCCAAACACAGATGAATTTCTGCCCAACGTAGATGCAAGAAGTTCAATGACGTGGACATGGATGAAAACGTATGCACTCTTTCACACGTTATTTTTCTGAACGTTTTGATCAAAATGAGCTGATTTAATGTTTTCTTTTTATTATGTGATTCTATTAAATCTTTATTTTTTTCCCCAAAATTTTTAAAAAAAAGTATTAAACAAAACTATGTATCAATAATAAAAAATTATTAATATCATGCAGGTTAATTAAAATGTTTTTTTTTGTAAAAAAAGAATGGAATTATTAGTTAAAGAAAAAAAATATATATATTTTTTGAAAAGCATATCTTTATTCTGGGGAGAAAAAGATACAAATTTTATGCACAAAGCCGGAACATTTTCTTTGATCTTTTCGGTTTTATTTTGATTTATAAATCTAAAATAAAGAATCGTCATCATCTGAAGAATGAGTGTCACAGGTCCAGTAACTACATACAGAATAAATAATAATAAACACTTGGAATCTTTATTACAAAACTTTTCCACTCACTTTATCAGCCGCTGCCAACAAACTGTCGGCCATGTTCTCCAGATTCGGCGCTTTCCCCGTGTATATAAACCCCATCATTTCTTTAAACACGTCCGGCTCGATGTCCCTGATGTCCACTCGGTTCTGAGTGAGAGAAAACGAGAGGAGATAAAACGGCGGCTGCGAGCGTCTGGTAATCTCAGGGAGAGACGCGGCGTACCTTCTTGCTCTCCTCCATCTCGTGCTCAAACATGGCGTTAAAAACCGGAGATCTCGCTGTTGAGAAAGCAAGAAGTCCATCGGTCAAAAAGAGATTATATAAACCTTCATTCGTCCCGCGTGGGGAGATTTTCATGTTACAGCAGCAAGAAAAATGTGCAAATATAAAAAAAACTCTAAAGTCTGATAGCAGCAGGGAGAGAAGAGCTTCAGATCACTCCTCCTTTTATTCATTAGAGTTCATTTCAGAATCTCTGCTTTCGTTCCTTTATTCCTCCTGCAATGATTCATTTTTCTAACTCTTTTGTTTCATTGAGTATTTTTGTATCTGATGTTTACGTTAACTGTTTAAGGAGCTCTGGGAAACCGAACCATCTGAAACATACACGATACTGAAAGACTAAACTGATGGACCAAACCACCAGAGATCTTAAAGGTCCAATCAGCCCAAAGTCTTGGACTCTAAAGAGCCTGACGTGCCCAAGATACCGAGGCAGCAGAATGTTTGAGATTTTGAAGGACCAATCCACCAATCCATTAAATCTCATGGAACTAATTCATCTGCAAATAGTCTTAATCTTAAAAGTACAATAACAAACTGATCCACCCGAGATCTTGGAAAACCGATCCACCCTGGGATCTTGGAGAACCGATCCACCCCGAGATCTTGGAGAACCGATCCACCCCGAGATCTTGGAGAACCGATCCACCCCGAGATCTTGGAGAACCGATCTTGGAGAATAAATTTTGAAGGACAAATTCAGTGTAAATCTTTCCACCTGAGATGTTGTGATCACCCTGAGATCTGGAGACAATTAAAACCAGGATCTTTAGGATCAAATTATCCAAAAAACTGGTGGACCAACCCTTCTGAAGTCACACGAGACCAAGCTACATGTGTCCTGATGGACCACCCAAGATCTTAAGAGAGTGATCTGACCAGGAACTGACATGCGCAAAACTGCCCAAGGACTAACACAAAACCAATATGGAAGATGAAAGCATCTGAAATAAGCCTGGAGATGTGAAGTGGCTGAGATCTAAAACATTAAAGCCCTGCTTCCTGCTGCAGACCAACCTGAGTATGTCTGTAAGTCTTTACCTGCGAGAATGGATTTGTGGGCCTGGAACTCCTGCCCCCCCACACACAGTGTGCAGTCAGTGAAGCGTGAACACTCCCACAGATTCCCCAGATCATCTGAGAGTTGGCACTCAGGAACTTTCAGCATGTTTGTGTTCGACTGCCCTGAGATATTTACAGAGTCCTGCACTACGCTCACCTGGATCAGGGGGGAGAATCACAAAGAGCAGATCAGAAGTGGAACTCAAACACAAACGAGTGGCACACAATCACTAAAATAACACAACAGCACACATTCAGACACCGCAGGCGACATTTTCATTCATCATTTATAAAGATACAAACCATTAGAGCTCGACTGAGGAGACAGCCAGTGATTCAACACCTCGAAATTCTGCTGCTCCGAATCACACACACAGATAAAGTAGTGCCAGAAGACTGACATGCAGCCGTGCTACACCGCTACTAATACTGAAGCTGTTGAACTTCTGGTGCTGCTTTTCATTCTGGTTTTCATTTAAATCTTCTTCTTCTCTGGTTTATCTACAAGTTCACCTTGTGTCCCGAACCGTTTATGAAAATCTCTGTTAACACTATATAAGTTCTACCACATGCAGAAATCCTCCATGGAACTTGATGTTGCTATGGTTACAGGGGTTTATAATTGGTGCATTTGTTTAGATTCTACCAACGCTCTGAACTCACATCTGAACAACTTCTGGCCAATCACAATCCATTGTTCACACCTGAACTCCTTCCAGCTAATCACAATCCACTATTCCCACCTGAACTCCTTCCAGCCAATCACAATCCACTATTTACACCTGAACTCCTTCCAGCCAATCACAATCCACTATTTACACCTGAACTCCTTCCAGCCAATCACAATCCACTATTCCCACCTGAACTCCTTCCAGCCAATCACAATCCACTTTTTCCACCTGAACTCCTTCCAGCTAATCACAATCCACTTTTTCCACCTGAACTCCTTCCAGCCAATCACAATCCACTTTTTCCACCTGAACTCCTTCCAGCCAATCACAATCCACTATTCCCACCTAAACTCCTTCCAGCCAATCACAATCCACTTTTTCCACCTGGACTCCTTCCAGCCAATCACAATCCACTTTTTCCACCTGAACTCCTTCCAGCCAATCACAATCCACTATTCCCACCTGAACTCCTTCCAGCCAATCACAATCCACTTTTTCCACCTGAACTCCTTCCAGCCAATCACAATCCACTATTCCCACCTGAACTCCTTCCAGCCAATCACAATCCACTATTCACACCTGAACTCCTTCCAGCCAATCACAATCCACTATTCCCACCTGAACTCCTTCCAGCCAATCACAATCTACTATTCACACTCACTATAATCTATAGAGATGAAATTGGTGCTGAAAACTGAACATCTCGTTTACTCAAGTTCATACGGTTTCCTTGTTGTGTTCTTCTGCCATGTAACATTTTGTCCAGTGGTTGAGGCCCAAATTGATGCTGTAGTGGTTGTACACTTTATGAACATGTTTGTAGACCCAAAGTTTGCCATGAGCTTTTTTTTTTGTGAACTTCCCATTCCACTCCTATTTACACGTCTAATAACCTCCACTCTTCCACTAGATGTTGGAGTGTGCTTGTGGGGATTTGTGGAGATTAATTTAGCCACAGGTGTGTTAGTAAAGTCAGGTATTGATGTAGGTGAGAAGGTGAGGAGGTCTGGAGTGCAGTCAGCATTCACATTCATCTCAATAGTGTTGGAGCTCTATAGCAGGAGATCGTCCACTCCAACCCTTGGAAAACAGATCTTCATGGAGCTGGCCTTTTGCACAGGGGCATCGTCATGCTGGAACACGTTTGTGTCTCCTGGTTCAAGTGAAGGGGAAAATTCATGCTGCACCCAGAGACGTCCTGTACGTCCATAGAAAGCGTAAGTAGGGACAAGGAAAGCAATTTGGGAACGAGGTAACGTTAAGGTTGTGTCCATATACTAGGAAACAATCTTTTATCTTTATTTATTCATGGCGTCTCTTCAGCATGGTCCCCGGTTTGGGAATTAACGAGTTAATAGATTTACAGTCGTATTTATTTGTACAGATAATTATAATGATATTCAGCTTATTGCACCTGAACCATAACGCAGGAAGCACAGAGAGCATGGTGTTTCTCTCTTCCTCGTCTAGAGAGCGCCAATTAATGGTGGGAAACAGCCGATCTGCAATCTGCACCTAATTTGCTTTATTAAATTGCCAATTTCCCAGCAAACGTTAAAACTTGTTGTAGATCTCTCTGGGACTTGCAGTCAGGCTCTCTCTCTCTCCCTCTCCCTTTCCCTTTCCCTCTCTCTCTCTCTCTCTCTCTCTCTCTCCAGACAATACCCTCTTAATTATCTGCAGAATGCACTGCTTGTCTTTTTTCCTTCTCTCCTCGATAGCTTTGCTAGAAAGTGGGCGGACGCCAGTCACTCAGTAAGAAGTACAAGAACGTATACGACGCCCACTGACACCTGATCGTTTACTCGGAAATTCAGCCTTCACTCAAAAAGACATAAAATAGACACAGAGCTTGTTATTTTTAAGTAGATTGGTAAGAAGTTAGAATGTAGCAAACTGTTTTATTAAGAAGGTACTGATATTATGGATGATGGCGAACTTCAGCTACGGCCAGAGGTTTTGTCTGGACAATACTCCAGACTCAAACCTTAGCGATACTCCAGACTCAAACCTTAGCGATACTCCAGACTCAAACCTTAGCGATACTCCAGACTCAAACCCCACACATACTCCAGACTCAAACCCCACACATACTCCAGACTCAAACCCCACATATACTCCAGACTCAAACCCCACACATACTCCAGACTCAAACCCCACACATACTTCAGACTCAAACCTTAGCGATACTCCAGACTCAAACCCCACATATACTCCAGACTCAAACCCCACATATAGTCCAGACTCAAACCCCACACATACTCCAGACTTAAACCCCACACATACTCCAGACTCAAACCTTAGCTATACTCCAGACTCAAACCCCACAGATCCTCAAATAAAAAGAAAAATCACACAAGAAGAAGGTTGCCTTTAGTGCATTATCGGTAACACAGACAGCACACAGAACACCATATGAAGAGGTTTCAGGACTGTACCTCACAGAAGAGGGTGAGCTTGTCATCTGGAAGAAGGCCGTTTGTTTCATCGAGAAGAAAATCTCTTCGGATAAACTTCTTGAAGCCCCAGTCTTTGCCCTGGACGAATCGATAGGCTCTTTGGCTTTCTGTAAAGAGGAAAAAATTTTTTTTACATTTTAACGAGACCCTTTAGATTAAATGGCTTTTACAAAGCACAAAGATCATAAACTCTGTTATTAAAGCTGCTGTTTTAACTCTTATTTCTTGTTCAGCACTTGGGTCAATCTCAGTCTTACATACTGATTCACATCAGGACTATCTGGAAGCCTTTTCCAGCTAAATGATACGTTTTAGACGTTCACACAGACTGCAGCCTACAGCAGCGTCTCATCCCTGCATTAACACACTAATTACAAACTCAACATGAAGAAACATATGCAGGAATTAGAACAGAAATATTGCTTTCCTGTACAGGTTACAGCACCTGCTGGAGAGCAGAAACATTGCTTACAATCCAGGAAGTTTGCAGCACACTAATTAGCCGCAGTTCTGGTGAGGAACAATTGAATAATACATCATGTAAATACGCAGACTAAACGAGTGGAGTGAAACGTGTGGATATATAATCAGGACGAGGGATAAGAGAAACGTGGTGGTTTCTTGCAGGAGAAGTTCGTACCCATAGCTTTAGTCTCCTCTCGCTTAGCGTTGAGTAAAGAAAACTTAAACTTTGCACGCACTTCACTTTTTGGACAGCTAACCAGGAGAAGATACAGTGACAGGTAGTCTTTGCTTTCATCATCCAGACCCTTTGGGTTTACTCTGAGGCACCTGGAACATATAAACACACACACACACACACACACACGTGCGCACAACTTTTTAAACCAGTTCATTCAAGGGCATGCATAACCCAACTCTGAATATGAGATAACTTATAAACTGCAAGTCACTTTATCCCATGACAAATTTAAATAGTGGATTGTGATTGGCTGGAAGTTCAGGTGTGAACAGTGGCTTGTGATTGGCTGAAAGATCAGGTGTGAATAGTGGCTTGTGATTGGCTGGAAGATCAGGTGTGTATAGTGGCTTGTGATTGGCTGGAAGATCAGGTGTGTATAGTCTTTTGTGATTGGCTGGAAGATCAGGTGTGTATAGTGTTTTGTGATTGGCTGGAAATTCAGTCCAGTTCCAGTTCCACACACAGAGTGAGGCAGCGATTGTAGATGTTTCCTAATGACCTTTCTGAGCTCCATGGAGGATTTCTGCATGTGGTGGATTTTGATAAACGGTTCGAGACACAAAGTGAACATTGTAGATGCACCGGAGGAGAAAACATTCAAGTGAGAAACAGAATGAAAACCAGCACCAGAAGATCACTCCAAGAGCTTCATTATTAGAGACACGCTGCAGCTGCATGTAGATCCTCTGGCACTACTTTATCTCTGGGTGTGATTCGGAGCAGCAGTATTGTAGATGTAACGAGGTGTTTATGAAATGCGTAATGAAAACGGGGCGGTTTTGCTCTGCAAACATCAATGACAGCTTGAACTCCTCAGTGCTGGAGGTGGGCAGGGTGTGACCTCCACATCGTGCACCAACATCCTGTAACACCTCACACCTACACCTGGATTATTACTTCTATATAAATAATCTCACCATTTCATCTTGTCAGTGGGCCCTGAAGAGAAGGTGGAGCTTTTCAGTACTTCACCCATCTCCTCTCGGCAGAAGCTGAAGTTGTTAATGGTCCACATGTAGGAGAATTTCACTACTTTCACCTGCAGTAAAGAAAAAAACAATAACCATCACCACAAAGACACTGAATGAATCACTTTTCTGTGGCTGTTATACACTGTGTGTTCAAACGTATTGGGACGCCTGAATCTAATATTTAATCTAATATATAGTGATCTATGACTACAGTGTGACATTGTGAGTGTGTAATGGAACATACTTGCGTGTAGCACCAGCTCTCGGCCACTGGACCACTGCTCATCTCTCCCTGAGAGGGAGGGGGAGGAGGAGGAGGAGGAGGAGTAAGAACACGTGACATTTGACCTTCCTCTGTCTGGACACGAAGTCCGACGACCACTGGAAACTCACCACTTGACCTTTTACGTGGACAGAGGGAGCAAAGTCAGGGTTTAGTGAGAACACACGGCCCCTATCTCGGTCGAATGAGAAAACAAACGTAATACAAAATACATATGCATATTTAAATGAAGTCGTTTGAAGACATAGCTCCGCCCTGTTTTGTTTACCCTGGACGTGACAGGACAGTCACAAGGCATCGAAGGAGCATTAACACCCCCATCTAGTCCAGCAGCCATCATCTGGCAGCTCCATGTTTATGTGGTGTATGTTGATTTAAAGTAAAGACTCACCCTGAGTTGATGAAAACGCTTTTCTCTCATGCTAATGAGGACCAGGATTACAGGATGAGCCCTGGAATTCGACCTTTATCCCAGCCTGGAAGTGCACACAAAGACAAAACAAACACACCACGAGGTTCAAGTTAGAGTCGGGAGTTAGAGTTAGAGCCGAGAGTATCTCGGGGGACTCGAGTCGAGAGTATCTCCGGGGGTGGGGTGCTTGAGTCAGTAGTATTTTGGGGATTCGAGTCAGTAGTATCTCGGTCGGAAGATATTGGGTCGGGGGATTCAAGTCAGGGAAATCTCGGGTGGATTCGAGTCAGGGAAATCTCGGGCGCATTCGAGTCAGGGGAATTTTGGGCGGATTCGAGTCAGGGGAATCTCGGGCTCTCGAGTAAGTATTATTTTGGGTATTCAAGTCAGTAGTATCTCGGGGGATTTGAGTCGGGGGAATCTCTGGGGGATGGGCGGATCTTTAGTAAGTATTATTTTGGGTATTTGAGTCAGTAGTATCTCGTGGGATTTGAGTTGGGGGAATCTCGGGGGGATCTTTAGTAAGTATTATTTTGGGTATTTGAGTCAGTAGTATCTCGGGGGATTTGAGTCGGGGGAATCTCTGGGGGATAGGCGGATCTTTAGTAAGTATTATTTTGGGTATTCGAGTCAGTAGTATCTCGGGGGATTTGAGTCGGGGGAATCTCTGGGGGATAGGCGGATCTTTAGTAAGTATTATTTTGGGTATTTGAGTCAGTAGTATCTCGTGGGATTTGAGTTGGGGGAATCTCGGGGGGATCTTTAGTAAGTATTATTTTGGGTATTTGAGTCAGTAGTATCTCGTGGGATTTGAGTTGGGGGAATCTCGGGGGGATCTTTAGTAAGTATTATTTTGGGTATTTGAGTCAGTAGTATCTCGTGGGATTTGAGTTGGGGGAATCTCGGGGGGATCTTTAGTAAGTATTATTTTGGGTATTTGAGTCAGTAGTATCTCGTGGGATTTGAGTTGGGGGAATCTCGGGGGGATCTTTAGTAAGTATTATTTTGGGTATTTGAGTCAGTAGTATCTCGGGGGATTTGAGTCGGGGGAATCTCTGGGGGATAGGCGGATCTTTAGTAAGTATTATTTTGGGTATTTGAGTCAGTAGTATCTCGGGGGATTTGAGTCGGGGGAATCTCTGGGGGATAGGCGGATCTTTAGTAAGTATTATTTTGGGTATTTGAGTCAGTAGTATCTCGGGGGATTTGAGTCGGGGGAATCTCTGGGGGATAGGCGGATCTTTAGTAAGTATTATTTTGGGTATTCGAGTCAGTAGTATCTCGGGGGATTTGAGTCGGGGGAATCTCTGGGGGATGGGCGGATCTTTAGTAAGTATTATTTTGGGTATTCGAGTCAGTAGTATCTCGGGGGATTTGAGTCGGGGGAATCTCTGGGGGATGGGCGGATCTTTAGTAAGTATTATTTTGGGTATTCGAGTCAGTAGTATCTCGGGGGATTTGAGTCGGGGGAATCTCTGGGGGATGGGCGGATCTTTAGTAAGTATTATTTTGGGTATTCGAGTCAGTAGTATCTCGGGGGATTTGAGTCGGGGGAATCTCTGGGGGATGGGCGGATCTTTAGTAAGTATTATTTTGGGTATTCGAGTCAGTAGTATCTCGGGGGATTTGAGTCGGGGGAATCTCTGGGGGATGGGCGGATCTTTAGTAAGTATTATTTTGGGTATTCGAGTCAGTAGTATCTCGGGGGATTTGAGTCGGGGGAATCTCTGGGGGATGGGCGGATCTTTAGTAAGTATTATTTTGGGTATTCGAGTCAGTAGTATCTCGGGGGATTTGAGTCGGGGGAATCTCTGGGGGATGGGCGGATCTTTAGTAAGTATTATTTTGGGTATTCGAGTCAGTAGTATCTCGGGGGATTTGAGTCGGGGGAATCTCTGGGGGATGGGCGGATCTTTAGTAAGTATTATTTTGGGTATTCGAGTCAGTAGTATCTCGGGGGATTTGAGTCGGGGGAATCTCTGGGGGATGGGCGGATCTTTAGTAAGTATTATTTTGGGTATTCGAGTCAGTAGTATCTCGGGGGATTTGAGTCGGGGGAATCTCTGGGGGATGGGCGGATCTTTAGTAAGTATTATTTTGGGTATTCGAGTCAGTAGTATCTCGGGGGATTTGAGTCGGGGGAATCTCTGGGGGATGGGCGGATCTTTAGTAAGTATTATTTTGGGTATTCGAGTCAGTAGTATCTCGGGGGATTTGAGTCGGGGGAATCTCTGGGGGATGGGCGGATCTTTAGTAAGTATTATTTTGGGTATTCGAGTCAGTAGTATCTCGGGGGATTTGAGTCGGGGGAATCTCTGGGGGATGGGCGGATCTTTAGTAAGTATTATTTTGGGTATTCGAGTCAGTAGTATCTCGGGGGATTTGAGTCGGGGGAATCTCTGGGGGATGGGCGGATCTTTAGTAAGTATTATTTTGGGTATTCGAGTCAGTAGTATCTCGGGGGATTTGAGTCGGGGGAATCTCTGGGGGATGGGCGGATCTTTAGTAAGTATTATTTTGGGTATTCGAGTCAGTAGTATCTCGGGGGATTTGAGTCGGGGGAATCTCTGGGGGATGGGCGGATCTTTAGTAAGTATTATTTTGGGTATTCGAGTCAGTAGTATCTCGGGGGATTTGAGTCGGGGGAATCTCTGGGGGATGGGCGGATCTTTAGTAAGTATTATTTTGGGTATTCGAGTCAGTAGTATCTCGGGGGATTTGAGTCGGGGGAATCTCTGGGGGATGGGCGGATCTTTAGTAAGTATTATTTTGGGTATTCGAGTCAGTAGTATCTCGGGGGATTTGAGTCGGGGGAATCTCTGGGGGATGGGCGGATCTTTAGTAAGTATTATTTTGGGTATTCGAGTCAGTAGTATCTCGGGGGATTTGAGTCGGGGGAATCTCTGGGGGATGGGCGGATCTTTAGTAAGTATTATTTTGGGTATTCGAGTCAGTAGTATCTCGGGGGATTTGAGTCGGGGGAATCTCTGGGGGATGGGCGGATCTTTAGTAAGTATTATTTTGGGTATTCGAGTCAGTAGTATCTCGGGGGATTTGAGTCGGGGGAATCTCTGGGGGATGGGCGGATCTTTAGTAAGTATTATTTTGGGTATTCGAGTCAGTAGTATCTCGGGGGATTTGAGTCGGGGGAATCTCTGGGGGATGGGCGGATCTTTAGTAAGTATTATTTTGGGTATTCGAGTCAGTAGTATCTCGGGGGATTTGAGTCGGGGGAATCTCTGGGGGATGGGCGGATCTTTAGTAAGTATTATTTTGGGTATTCGAGTCAGTAGTATCTCGGGGGATTTGAGTCGGGGGAATCTCTGGGGGATGGGCGGATCTTTAGTAAGTATTATTTTGGGTATTCGAGTCAGTAGTATCTCGGGGGATTTGAGTCGGGGGAATCTCTGGGGGATGGGCGGATCTTTAGTAAGTATTATTTTGGGTATTCGAGTCAGTAGTATCTCGGGGGATTTGAGTCGGGGGAATCTCTGGGGGATGGGCGGATCTTTAGTAAGTATTATTTTGGGTATTCGAGTCAGTAGTATCTCGGGGGATTTGAGTCGGGGGAATCTCTGGGGGATGGGCGGATCTTTAGTAAGTATTATTTTGGGTATTCGAGTCAGTAGTATCTCGGGGGATTTGAGTCGGGGGAATCTCTGGGGGATGGGCGGATCTTTAGTAAGTATTATTTTGGGTATTCGAGTCAGTAGTATCTCGGGGGATTTGAGTCGGGGGAATCTCTGGGGGATGGGCGGATCTTTAGTAAGTATTATTTTGGGTATTCGAGTCAGTAGTATCTCGGGGGATTTGAGTCGGGGGAATCTCTGGGGGATGGGCGGATCTTTAGTAAGTATTATTTTGGGTATTCGAGTCAGTAGTATCTCGGGGGATTTGAGTCGGGGGAATCTCTGGGGGATGGGCGGATCTTTAGTAAGTATTATTTTGGGTATTCGAGTCAGTAGTATCTCGGGGGATTTGAGTCGGGGGAATCTCTGGGGGATGGGCGGATCTTTAGTAAGTATTATTTTGGGTATTCGAGTCAGTAGTATCTCGGGGGATTTGAGTCGGGGGAATCTCTGGGGGATGGGCGGATCTTTAGTAAGTATTATTTTGGGTATTCGAGTCAGTAGTATCTCGGGGGATTTGAGTCGGGGGAATCTCTGGGGGATGGGCGGATCTTTAGTAAGTATTATTTTGGGTATTCGAGTCAGTAGTATCTCGGGGGATTTGAGTCGGGGGAATCTCTGGGGGATGGGCGGATCTTTAGTAAGTATTATTTTGGGTATTCGAGTCAGTAGTATCTCGGGGGATTTGAGTCGGGGGAATCTCTGGGGGATGGGCGGATCTTTAGTAAGTATTATTTTGGGTATTCGAGTCAGTAGTATCTCGGGGGATTTGAGTCGGGGGAATCTCTGGGGGATGGGCGGATCTTTAGTAAGTATTATTTTGGGTATTCGAGTCAGTAGTATCTCGGGGGATTTGAGTCGGGGGAATCTCTGGGGGATGGGCGGATCTTTAGTAAGTATTATTTTGGGTATTCGAGTCAGTAGTATCTCGGGGGATTTGAGTCGGGGGAATCTCTGGGGGATGGGCGGATCTTTAGTAAGTATTATTTTGGGTATTCGAGTCAGTAGTATCTCGGGGGATTTGAGTCGGGGGAATCTCTGGGGGATGGGCGGATCTTTAGTAAGTATTATTTTGGGTATTCGAGTCAGTAGTATCTCGGGGGATTTGAGTCGGGGGAATCTCTGGGGGATGGGCGGATCTTTAGTAAGTATTATTTTGGGTATTCGAGTCAGTAGTATCTCGGGGGATTTGAGTCGGGGGAATCTCTGGGGGATGGGCGGATCTTTAGTAAGTATTATTTTGGGTATTCGAGTCAGTAGTATCTCGGGGGATTTGAGTCGGGGGAATCTCTGGGGGATGGGCGGATCTTTAGTAAGTATTATTTTGGGTATTCGAGTCAGTAGTATCTCGGGGGATTTGAGTCGGGGGAATCTCTGGGGGATGGGCGGATCTTTAGTAAGTATTATTTTGGGTATTCGAGTCAGTAGTATCTCGGGGGATTTGAGTCGGGGGAATCTCTGGGGGATGGGCGGATCTTTAGTAAGTATTATTTTGGGTATTCGAGTCAGTAGTATCTCGGGGGATTTGAGTCGGGGGAATCTCTGGGGGATGGGCGGATCTTTAGTAAGTATTATTTTGGGTATTCGAGTCAGTAGTATCTCGGGGGATTTGAGTCGGGGGAATCTCTGGGGGATGGGCGGATCTTTAGTAAGTATTATTTTGGGTATTCGAGTCAGTAGTATCTCGGGGGATTTGAGTCGGGGGAATCTCTGGGGGATGGGCGGATCTTTAGTAAGTATTATTTTGGGTATTCGAGTCAGTAGTATCTCGGGGGATTTGAGTCGGGGGAATCTCTGGGGGATGGGCGGATCTTTAGTAAGTATTATTTTGGGTATTCGAGTCAGTAGTATCTCGGGGGATTTGAGTCGGGGGAATCTCTGGGGGATGGGCGGATCTTTAGTAAGTATTATTTTGGGTATTCGAGTCAGTAGTATCTCGGGGGATTTGAGTCGGGGGAATCTCTGGGGGATGGGCGGATCTTTAGTAAGTATTATTTTGGGTATTCGAGTCAGTAGTATCTCGGGGGATTTGAGTCGGGGGAATCTCTGGGGGATGGGCGGATCTTTAGTAAGTATTATTTTGGGTATTCGAGTCAGTAGTATCTCGGGGGATTTGAGTCGGGGGAATCTCTGGGGGATGGGCGGATCTTTAGTAAGTATTATTTTGGGTATTCGAGTCAGTAGTATCTCGGGGGATTTGAGTCGGGGGAATCTCTGGGGGATGGGCGGATCTTTAGTAAGTATTATTTTGGGTATTCGAGTCAGTAGTATCTCGGGGGATTTGAGTCGGGGGAATCTCTGGGGGATGGGCGGATCTTTAGTAAGTATTATTTTGGGTATTCGAGTCAGTAGTATCTCGGGGGATTTGAGTCGGGGGAATCTCTGGGGGATGGGCGGATCTTTAGTAAGTATTATTTTGGGTATTCGAGTCAGTAGTATCTCGGGGGATTTGAGTCGGGGGAATCTCTGGGGGATGGGCGGATCTTTAGTAAGTATTATTTTGGGTATTCGAGTCAGTAGTATCTCGGGGGATTTGAGTCGGGGGAATCTCTGGGGGATGGGCGGATCTTTAGTAAGTATTATTTTGGGTATTCGAGTCAGTAGTATCTCGGGGGATTTGAGTCGGGGGAATCTCTGGGGGATGGGCGGATCTTTAGTAAGTATTATTTTGGGTATTCGAGTCAGTAGTATCTCGGGGGATTTGAGTCGGGGGAATCTCTGGGGGATGGGCGGATCTTTAGTAAGTATTATTTTGGGTATTCGAGTCAGTAGTATCTCGGGGGATTTGAGTCGGGGGAATCTCTGGGGGATGGGCGGATCTTTAGTAAGTATTATTTTGGGTATTCGAGTCAGTAGTATCTCGGGGGATTTGAGTCGGGGGAATCTCTGGGGGATGGGCGGATCTTTAGTAAGTATTATTTTGGGTATTCGAGTCAGTAGTATCTCGGGGGATTTGAGTCGGGGGAATCTCTGGGGGATGGGCGGATCTTTAGTAAGTATTATTTTGGGTATTCGAGTCAGTAGTATCTCGGGGGATTTGAGTCGGGGGAATCTCTGGGGGATGGGCGGATCTTTAGTAAGTATTATTTTGGGTATTCGAGTCAGTAGTATCTCGGGGGATTTGAGTCGGGGGAATCTCTGGGGGATGGGCGGATCTTTAGTAAGTATTATTTTGGGTATTCGAGTCAGTAGTATCTCGGGGGATTTGAGTCGGGGGAATCTCTGGGGGATGGGCGGATCTTTAGTAAGTATTATTTTGGGTATTCGAGTCAGTAGTATCTCGGGGGATTTGAGTCGGGGGAATCTCTGGGGGATGGGCGGATCTTTAGTAAGTATTATTTTGGGTATTCGAGTCAGTAGTATCTCGGGGGATTTGAGTCGGGGGAATCTCTGGGGGATGGGCGGATCTTTAGTAAGTATTATTTTGGGTATTCGAGTCAGTAGTATCTCGGGGGATTTGAGTCGGGGGAATCTCTGGGGGATGGGCGGATCTTTAGTAAGTATTATTTTGGGTATTCGAGTCAGTAGTATCTCGGGGGATTTGAGTCGGGGGAATCTCTGGGGGATGGGCGGATCTTTAGTAAGTATTATTTTGGGTATTCGAGTCAGTAGTATCTCGGGGGATTTGAGTCGGGGGAATCTCTGGGGGATGGGCGGATCTTTAGTAAGTATTATTTTGGGTATTCGAGTCAGTAGTATCTCGGGGGATTTGAGTCGGGGGAATCTCTGGGGGATGGGCGGATCTTTAGTAAGTATTATTTTGGGTATTCGAGTCAGTAGTATCTCGGGGGATTTGAGTCGGGGGAATCTCTGGGGGATGGGCGGATCTTTAGTAAGTATTATTTTGGGTATTCGAGTCAGTAGTATCTCGGGGGATTTGAGTCGGGGGAATCTCTGGGGGATGGGCGGATCTTTAGTAAGTATTATTTTGGGTATTCGAGTCAGTAGTATCTCGGGGGATTTGAGTCGGGGGAATCTCTGGGGGATGGGCGGATCTTTAGTAAGTATTATTTTGGGTATTCGAGTCAGTAGTATCTCGGGGGATTTGAGTCGGGGGACCTCCCTCTCATTCACACACATGTACTCTGTCTTACTCCCACTGACTTTCATTCCTCTTCTCTCCAGCACGTACCTCCACCTCTCCAGGCTCTTCTCAACCTGCTCCCTACTCTCAACACAAATCACAATATCATCGGCAAACATCATAGTCCAGGGAGACTCCTGTCTGACCTCATCTGTCAACCTGTCCATCACCACTGCAAACAGGAAAGGGC